>SKCR01022862.1:0-81739 GCA_019454045.1 Zanthoxylum bungeanum
ATTCATAGGTTTCTTATTTTAATTAGATATTATATTTTTTATATTGTAATATGTTTTTTTATTTTAATTATGCAATTTAATAAAAAATTTATAAAGATGTTTTAATATTATAATTTAATAGTAAATAAGATATTCTATATCATATCACAATAAGTTCTTATTTTAATAATTTATTATTTTAATTTTATAATTTTAAAATAAAATTTAATGTTAGAGATATTTTAATTCTATAATTTTAGAGATTATGTTTTTATTTTATTATAGGTTTTTAATTTTATTTTTAATAATAAAACTAATTTTAGATATTTTAATTTTACAATTTAATGTATTCTTATTGTAATAAGTTTCCTATTTAATAAAATTTAATAATAAGCTGTCATGTGGAGTGATATGGAGACTTAAAATGTTTAACTTATAAATATAAATATATATATATATATATATATATATATATATATATATATATATATATATATATATATATATATATTCTCACTCTTAAAAAATAATAACATCAAAGGTTTATTCCCAATTCAATAATATATATATATATATATATATATATATATATATATATATATATTCTCACTCTTCAAAAATAATAACATCAAAGGTTTATTCCCAATTCAATAATAAAATGATAATTATCAAATAACTCCTTGTAATTAATAGATTAATAAAACATAAGTTATCTTCTAGTTATATTAGCTAACGGGGCGAAGTTAGGATTCCAACTCTACGAGATTAAATTAACCCAAATTTTTTAATCTATTAAAAATGATATATATTTTCTAATTAATAACCTCAAAGACGAGTTAAGCATCATAACTTATAATTGAGTTGGCATCCAAAGTCTCGTCTAATCTTTAATCTAATTGAGTTGGCATCCATCTTTAATCTTGTGCTAGCAGATCCCATTAAGGAAAAAATTATTTATGTAATAAGAGATATGTTTGATACAAAAAAGAAAAATATCAACTTTGTTAAAATCTTTATCAATAAATCCGAAAATACACCCAAAAAAAAATGAAGTGTCGGCCTCCGATCAATGATATGATGAAAGATATAAATTTAAAACCAAATTAGTCATATGATCAATTAGCGAAGAGACCGAGAAAGTTTCAGAATTGATGTTTTCCATGATTATGCTTGTCGAGGTCCGCATGAAGAGTGAATGGAGCAACCGATGAGACATTAGAAAATTAATCCAGCAAATTCATATTAATTGAATCTAAAAAATATTTATATAAAAATCTAGTGAGATAACCATGCAAACCACATTTCACATAACAATGTTGTAGCACATAGCACAAATAAATAGTAACAACTCGATAAGAATTTGATATGTGAATGGTGGTTTTTCACTCGAGAAAGTTTAAATATCGAGGTTTTATATTTGGCCAAAGGAGAATGATGAAAAGTCCAATGGCTTAGAGAGGCTAGAGTCAGACGGAGGACTCGAATCCATTATGTGGAAGAGTTCTCCTGATGACAAAACCTGTTGATGACGAAACAAGTACGAACCCCGACCCGGCCTAAAGAGAAAGTGTCACTTATGACAACATTTGGACTTTTATGGGAGTCGACCCAAGGAGGTCCATGCTTACTGACCCGACCTGGTTGAAGAAGTCAGAAAGCTTTGATTAAACAACACTCACCTCCTCATGCCGACTCGGGGAACAGAGCTGAGATCATAATATTTTGTACTTACATGCATATGACGTGTGTCCTACTTGGAAGTTTGAACTTCTAAAAGGCTAATATGACAAGAATAAGTCAACGACTCTCATTGGAAGAAAAACTATACCAGACGAAATATTATTGGAGTAGTTGAACCTCAGGGGTGTTGTCAAGTCACAGAGCGCGTGGCAGTGGCCAAAAGATAAATGAAATGATGGATTTCTGCTGACAAGAGATAGTTGAGTCAGATGCCAGAGCGACTGTTGCTGAGTGATTAGGGAAAATAGGCATAAAGCAATGATGACAGGGTGACATGAGCTGGCGTCAGGGTTGGTAGAATAGTGGATTTGGAAGCTTATATAAAGGGGTTGAAGTCACAGATTCAAGAGTTTAGTAATTTTTGCATCACACAACCTATAAAAGAGTTAAGAGCTGAAAAGTAGCGATAGAGAGAGAAAGTTGGTCGGTACCCGATCACTTGAGAGATTTGATACAGGTTAGTTAAGACCCGAGATGCTTTATACTCTTTGTAAGCCCACCACACCACTCGTATTTCAAGTTGGTTTTGACCTCGAGTATTAATATAAACACTCATTTTCTTCTGTGGACATAGGTTAGAGTCACTCTCCGCTGAACCACGTAAATCTGTGTCTTATTTTTCTTGTTTGTCTGCCAAGTTTTTTTTGGGTTTCCTACTAACCAAACAAATTCATTTTTTGAGGGAGGTTTGTTCGAGAGTTTGATTTCCCAAATTACCCTTAGAACGAAAAAACAGTCGTCAACTGTTGGCGCATTCTGTGATGACCAGTACAAAAAGTATCAAACACACTAAAACGATGGCAGGAGGCGAAAATCGTAGAGCTTTGGGGCCTTAGTGGAAAGGTGGATGGAGAAAATGAAGGAGAACTTGCAGATGGAAATTGAGGGAATTCAAGCCATTCTATAGTCTATGAGAATAAGAGAATTAACAATTTGAAGAGAAAACAACAAGAGAACAGATGCAGGTGGGGCCTAGTCGAAGGAATAAGATATCGCCAATAGTAAAATGCTAGGCAGTATAGAAAGGGAGCAAATGGCTAGAAATTAAAACCTAGTGAAGTGGGATCAGAAGATCGTGAAAGAAAATGCCAGATACTCGACGCAATGGATTCAGCAAATGGAAAAGACCAGGACCAAGCCAATAGGAGCTCAAGCCTACAAACCCCTAAACTGGAGTGTTAATACCCAATAGCTTGTACCTTTAAGGAAAAAGCAAGAAGAAGACATGTATGACGTTTGACACCTTAGATATCCATAGCACACTCAGTGAGAGAGTCGACATGGTGTTTGGTGCCCAAGGTAGTCATAGCACGTATGGATTGAAGATAATTATAGGGTACTATTTTATCCTCGAGATTTCATAGCACGAGTACGGTATAATTTTATTTTAGTCCAACATAAACATATTTGACTCAATCATAAGTATATTGTATTTATACTTGCAAAAACCATACACAATTCATTAACCTAATTTCAACTTCAAGCTATGTTATTGTGTACCCAATACATAATACATCATTATATGCTTAACTATGATAAAAACTCACTAATGAAAAATATGATAAAACTCACTAATGAAAACATAACTTTAAAGAAAATCAAACTTACATACCAAGTTTGATTTCAAGATCTAATCTTCTTCTCCTTATTGAAAATGTAGAGAACTTCCAAAGCTTCTCTCACAAATATTTTCTTTAGGTTCATTTTTCTTATGTTTTTCCTTAATCAAAAAATTGCTCAAGATTGCCTTTTATAATCAATCTTATGTATTAAATTAATAAATTAATAATAACTAATTTACTTTTAGGTGAGCTTAATCCAATTTGTCCAAATATACATATTAGATGTAACTAATCAACTTTGTCTACCAATTTAATTTAATCCAATTAAAACTAGAGAAAAGTTTAAGCACTTGATTAATCCAAAGACTAACCACTTGATTAATACAATTAAATCAAGTCAAATACACCTATTATTGTAAATATTGTAATTACCAAAATATCCTCCAATGGTAGAGATATTTATAAAATTACAACAAGATCCTTATGTGATTATTAATTTGGATTAACCCAATTAATCCATATGGTGTCAAATATAATAACTAATGTTATCCAATAACACTTAATTATTTTTTATTGATAATTATGATATCAAATATATTTATTATCAAACATTATCAGTTATCTAAGTGTTCAACAAGTACACTTCATATTGTGAGACTCTCTAAGTTCAGACATGTTCGTCATATAAGCCTAGCTCATATGTACAAAATTCAACCACCTTCGAATTTACGAAGATCATGAATGACATTTCTGAACTATACAAGTCGAGGTCACCACATATGTTTAACAATTCCTCTGTCGAAGCCTACCAAGTTGTTCTTAGGAAACATATATTACACCATCAAGTTTTTATGGCGTCCATCTCATATTGTCGATAATCTATGATTCTTTACAGCTAATCATAGAAACATATATATATATATATATATATAAAATCAACCCTAGGTGATCTGTTTTGGCCAAAGTTTTAAGAATTGTTACGCACTAACATGGATACTTTAACCTCTTATGTTTATACACATACCGACATATCCTATCTTGATATATACTTGATTAACAAGGGTATCGGTCCACACCGACGAACATCTAGCGGTCAGAACATGAAATATATCATGTGACATCAACATGGCATCAAAAGGTGGAGGATCACATACAAATCAATATGTTCCTATAAAGAAGTTCATAAATAATCATGGTGTGTACCTTAAAGAGATTCCCATTAACTTGTGTGTGTGTGTAATTCTAACTATCTATGATAATACATGTGTAAGTCAGTTATATCGCGCTTAATGAAAACCCATTACGTCATATATTCTTACCCATACATATGTGCTGAGTTAGTCCATTGGATACTCATATTCCAATATACAATATGTGCTAGCTTATAGATTTATGAATCTGACCCATTCCAAACCAACGATTAAGAATAATTTATAATATTAATACTATCACAAACAATATCTAGTATTACTTCGTGACTATTCTAAGATCAGTGACATTATTAGCGCATATATATATATATATATATATATATATGCATATGCACTAAGTGATAATGACTTAATAATAACTATTAACAGGCTAAAATAAAAATACAATTATTTTATTAATAACTAATAAGATATAATGTATAATAATTATTCAGATGAACACTCCAAGCACCAACTCCAATAATATAAAGTTCAAGATTTACGGTAGTGCACCATGACATAGAGACTTATAACCCTCATGAGATGTATATCATTAAGGTAGAATTCAACAGCCCCATTTCTGATAAAGGCTTAGTTAGTCACTCGGGGATCCATCAGTAATACAGTACACATCTTCTCAAGTGGGGAGTAGTTCACCTATGTTGAGGAAATACTTATGCTCAAATAGTAAATAGCATGCTCATGTCCCACTGAATTGTTTTGTGTAAACAAATATCCAATTGACTCATGAGCGGTGGATATGTATAATTTGAGAGGAATTCCTTCATTTGGAGGCATATTGATATGAGGTTTAGTTAAATACTTATTTATCCTCGCAAATGCATATCGATGCTTCTCATTGTTGGACAATTATGACCCATAACATCACTATTTGTAAATAACATTGTGTTTTTGTACAAATTAACTATGTGACAAAAGGAAATTGCTATTTTATCATTATTATAATTGGATTACTTAGATATATGTTAATGATAAAAGTCCATATGATTAAATCGGATTAATAAGATATAAGACAGTATTAATCCATGAGCGGTTTAATCAATAAATATCCATAGTCGTAGCATTATCGAGACTGGATATTAATAATGCAGAATAGACTAATATTACACTTGTGCATGTTATAGAAGCTTAACGGCATGGTTCTCATATATTTAGGTATTGGATACTTATGCAAGTGTAATAAGAGGTTTTGTTAGCCATTGGACCGAGAAATTGCTCTAGATAGACCCACTCAGAAACTCATTGGTAGTATGACTATGTGTCTATGTGAATCTGAATCAGGGTAGGTGTATGTGATCTTTAACCTGAGACTTATATCTCTATTACTTGCGACAATCAGTTTACTTAAGTATTGGTTGTCCAGAGCTTTAACAGATTTTGTGTACGCCTGTATTGGGTTTACTGAGAATCGTAGTGTATTGGATGTGATGTCAAGATGGGAGTATCACTTCACTCATATGGAGATGATGGTCACACAGGATACGAAACTAGTACTCATAAAAGCTGCAGCTATCGGGAAAGTATGACTAGGTCATGACTTTCTGATTACGAAGACTAGTTTCTCGGGATCCTATATATGCTTCGTACGAGGAAGACACAGAGCCAGCCCTAGGCTTAGCATGTGACATCTGACACTGGATCGTATTACGCATTATATAGTATTACTACGCCTAATACAGATTATATTCCTTGACGGATATTTCTGGAGAATTGAGTAGGCACGATGTTTTGCTAGAAGCCAACCATGTCTTGCAAATCGGTGAGAACGTGGTACGGGGTTCACACATGTTTGGATAGTCCAACAACCGTATTTACTGTCAACATATCCAGGAATCTTTTGGGTCACTTCCCAAAGATTCACCAATGACATTTGACTCAAATAGAATTAATATGGGATTAATTATGAGAGATAAAATTAATCTGAGATTAATTGCGACAAGAATTAATCTGGGATTAAAATCGTATAGAAGAGAGAACACGATTAATTTAGAATTAATCGATAAAATAAATATATCGGATATATTAATTAATGAAATCAGATTTCATTATGAAATTAAAATTGGATTTTAATTCGGGCGAATGAATTAATTTGGAATTAGTTCGTAAATGACTATAGTAATAATTTTGCGAGGTATAATTATTTAATTTAATTAAATTGGATTTAATTATATCGCAACGATAAATTCGTTTAATTCAGAATTAAACGAACCCGAGCCTAAGCTAAGTTGTGTGTTAACACATATTTTGAATTTAAATGTGGTGGGACTACATCACTTACATCCATTTTCAACAGATTGATAGAAATAGTTGTCCTTATTAAATGTGGCATTTACAAACACAACAACCAACTTGTGTGAAACTATTCACTCATTTCTCTATCCCTCTCACTTGACCGAACTTCTCTCCATTGGAGAAGAAAATTTTGCTTCAAATTTTCTTGATAGCTAGCACTTGGAGAGTCATTTAAGGTGTTAGGGAAACTCACCCAAGTATCAAACAACAAATCAAAAGCTAGGAGCTTCATCCTACAAAGGAAATTTTTGAAATTTCTCCCAAAATCAATGTAAGTATTTCCGCAACTTTACTTGATTAATTTACACCCAAATCATATTTAGGATCTTGGAAGCATGTCTTAGAGACTAACAAAGGTATCTAGAGCTTTCTAAATGTGATTTGGAATTTTTGGGTTTATAAACTTTATTTGGGAATTTTTTCTTGGAGCATGAAAATTCAAAATTGAGCGTTTGGTTGATGTTAGATGACGATAACTTAGAGTTGTGCATCATGGATTGTTGAAAAATTGATTAGATCAAATTTTCCCAATTTCTATATGTTGGCCGAATATGAACCCTAGAATAACTCATGGTAATTTTTTGAAATTAGACACTTGGTTGTGTTAAAGGCATGAAATAAATGTTGAATGCTGATTTAATTGGATTGAAATCAAATTGGATGTTAATTTCTTGCTATTGTCATGAGATGAGCACATTGTTGGAGACTTGATTTTGCTTCAATTTGTGTTGGACATGAATTGGAATTATAAAACATGATTAATTAAATTAATTAATATTTTGGAAATGTTAGATTAATTAATTATTTGTGTTAATTGCACTTAAATTGAATTAATGTGATATTTGGAATATTGTGTTAATGAAATTAGTCCCTAAAATACTAATTGGTCTAATTTGGTCATATTTGGATTAATGGCTTAGTTGGGCCAAGTTTGGTTTTGGACAATTGGATTGGATCCAATTAGGTTTAAACTATTTCCATAAAGTCCAAAATATGACTTTTATGCTTTTAATAATTTAATTGGGCCTAATAGGCCAAAATTAATTTTTGGCATAAGGTGATTCCTAAATGGGCAAAGGCATTATGGATTTGATCCATAATGGCCAAAAGTCCATGCCTAAAGAATTAATTAAAAGCCCATTGGACCTGATCGAATTGGCATTGGATGCTAAATAGGCTTTTGAGTCCATTTGGATTGAATTTGGAATCCAAGTCTAAAAAGGCATTAATAAAATAAGTGTAATTGTTTAATTTGGAATTAAACTTGAATTAGTATTGAATACAATTAAAATTGGATTTAATATTGTAGTTCGATATAATTCAAGAATACTTACTTTGAGTATTTATTCTTAAACGAGTTGGACTCGCGCAAATCAAATCGCTGTATGAACATTGGATTGTCATTAATTGTATAATTAATTAATTGGATTAGATTGATTGAAAACATGCTATGTATGAATTCTTGGATGTATTTGTTTGAATAATGTATATCGGATGGATATTAGTTGGGTGGGGGCAATTTTGGAAATTATTGTAAATATGGTATTTATTTGAAATTGGACCTGCGCGTCCAGCCTATCATCTCTCATTCTCATTGTATTTCTCTTCTCACCAATTCATCTCTATGTAAATAAGGTTTCTTATAGTGTTATGTAATTGGGTTTTAGAAGAATGTAAAGTGCTAGCGGGAGAAAGAAGAGAGGGAAATTTGTTTTATGAAAAAATTGTATATATCTATTCGTATATCATTATTAAATTTATCGTGCCTTATTATACTTTTAAAATGCATGTTTAAAGATGTATGATGAGACCTAGTCAAAGATAATAAATTGATTACCAATTTACGAAAACGCCCTCATATTTAATAATAAGTGTTTCCTTCCATTGAGTGGTTCTCTCTCAAGATCAAAGATTGGCTTTGATTTTTTGGCCAAATTTAAGATCATTGTCTATTGCGGATGTGTTTGAACCATGAAAGCTTTGTTAACATCGCATGTCTTGGGCAGTTGTGATTTGTTGGCCAAAGTCATGGTCACTTCTGTTCATCGACGTGGATTACGAAGTTTTCCCACTGTCAATGGGTCGTACTTAACTGGAATCATTAAGCTTGTTGAGCCAAAGCCAATGCTTAGTTGATTCAGAGGAAACAAGTTAGGAAATATATTGGATATATGTTTCGGACTTGGATGTCCACTTACCAGATTTAGGAATTGGATGAGATCCAATTGATTTTAGAGATCTATCTAATTAAATTTTATACAGCTTGTTGGCCAAAGTCAAGGTTGTGTATTATTTTACGGGATCCTAGCCCACTCGAAAACTAAGTTTCCTGAGTACTCAACAGAGGGTTAGAGGCTCACCGAAAAATAGTAGGAAGCTAGTATTAAATTTGTAATTTCGTTTTATACTCGCTAAAATACGCGCTCTTTTATTATTTATCATCATTATAAACATTAGTTGGACTAATATTATTTTATTGTTTTCTTGAACAGCTAGACTGTACTCAACACTACTCCATTTGTAGTGGGTTATATAGTTGGACTATAGTAACATTACATTTGAGTGTACCCGAAATATTTGATTGGATAATTGGACTATAGCAAGCAAAATGGCTAGAAAGATTAGCGTTAGAGACATAATCATGGGCGAGAATGTTTTTAAGGGCGTAGTAAATTTTCCAGACTGGGAAATGAATCTCATGATAGTCCTGGGAGCTGAGAAGTTGTTCTATGTTATAGAGAGACCTCTCAGGCCTGAGCCCAGACTTGAGCAGCCAGTAGAGCATGAGCTTTGGAAGACTCATTGTGATGATAAATTTACTGCTCAATCTGTTATGCTTGCTGCAATGACTCGTCAGTTTCGTCGTCAAAAAAATGGATTGGATCCTTATAACATGATGTTGAAGCTGAAGGATCTTCATAGATCTAATCTTAGATCTCAGAAGTATGATTTGCAAAAGAAGCTCTTTCTCTCTCGTATGTCACAGGGTACATCTGTCGAGCACTACATGTCGCAGATGATTGCTGACATCGAACAGCTAGGTCAGCTAGGTATTACCTTCGAGGCCGAGACTTCTATAGATTTGATCTTACAGTCTCTACCCGATTGCTGGGGCGGGTTCATCATGAACTATAATATGATGAACCAAGAGAAAACTCTTGGAGAGTTAATGGCTATGTTGAAAGAGGCAGAGCCAGAGCTTCTGAAAGGCAAGAGGCGTGAGGCATATCTTACTTCGACATCCAAGAAGGCCAAGGTTTGGCCGAAGGCTTCTGGGGGTGTGAATAAGAAGAAGAAAAAGGTAAAGGCTCAATTATCATGGTCTTCTGGGAAGACAAAGGATAAATCCCAAGACGGCTGCGTACATTATGGCAAAAGAGGTCACTAAAAGCGTGATTGCCGTCAGTACCAGGCGGACTTGAAGGAAGCGAAGGCCGGCAAGGCTCTAGCTTCAGGTATGTTTGTTATTGAAATAAACATGTCCACTACTAGTTTTAAAAATTAGATTTTTGATTCTGGATGTGGTACTTACATATGTACTGATATGCAGGATCTGCATATTAGCAAGAGACTGGCTTCAGGAGAGATCGACTTGCGATTCAGAAATGGGACGAGAGTTGCCATTTTGGCCATTGGTACCTATGTTTTGGATATGCCCTCGGGGCATGTATTTACATTAGGCAACTGTTATTTTGTACCTAGTTTGACTAGAAATATCATCTCTGTATCTAGTTTAACTCGATGTGGGTATATCTTTGTATTCAGGAACATTGGCGTTTTGTATATAAAGATGATATTGAAATATGTACAGTAGTTGTGAATAATGGTCTTTATATTTTGAATATAAACGAATCTCAAACATATAATATGACAAATAAAAAGCTCAAATTGTGTAAAACATATGAGACTTATTTATGGCATTGTCGGCTGAGACACATTAAAAAGACTCGTATATCCACTCTTTCGAAGAATGAATATTTAGACGGATTGATCTTAATTCATATGATGTATGCGAATCTTGTTTGTTAGGCAAAATACCTAAAACACCTTTTAGTGGTAAATATGTACATGCCACCGAGCTATTAGCCCTCATTCATAGTGAAGTATATGGGCCCATATCTAGCCAGGCTAGAGGTGGATATGAATACTTCATAACCTTTACGGATACTGCATCGCGTTATGGTTATATGTATCTTATGAAACACAAGTCGAAAATTTTTGAGAAATTCAAAGAGTTTCGACACAAAGTAGAAAAATAGACTGGCAAAAGTATTAAAACATTACGGTCGGACAGTGGTGGAGAATACTTAAGCAATGAGTTTCAATATTACTTGAAAGAATATGGTATTCTTTCACATTGGACTCCTCCCGGAACATCTCAATTGGACAGACTCCATATGAAATATAGACAGGAAAGAAATCGGGTTTCTCAATCCTAAAGATTTAGGGATGCTGGGCATATGTTAAACATTTGGATAGTACCAAACTAGAACCCAAATCGGATAAGTGCCTATTTGTAGGTAATCCTAGGGAAACCAAATGATATTATTTCTACAACCCATAAGAGAACAAAATATTTGTTGCTCTTCATGCAGTTTTCCTATAAAAGGAATTCGTGAATGCAGTGGTAAGTGGGAGGAAAGTAGAACTCGATGAAAATCGAAGTGATACTGTTCCTTGCACCGACCCCCTCACGGAACATGAACAGTCCATCAAGGATGAGACTATTCCACAAACTTCTAATATAAAAGAACAGCGTAAGTCGAAGAGAGTCAGAAAACAACTTGATAGGTATGGATTTCTGATCTCACCACATGTATACATTAATCTTATTGAAGAAGATGAACCGGCTACATATAAGAAAGCGATACAAGATATCGACTCCACTTTATGGCAAGAAGCCATGAAGTCTGAAATAGATTCCATGTATACCAACCAAGTTTGGACACTAGTCGATGCACCAGAAGGCATTAAGCCTATTGGTTGTAAATGAGTCTTCAAAAAGAAGAGGGACATGAATGTCAACATACAAACGTACAAAGCTAGACTTGTAGCTAAAGGGTATCGTCAATGACATGGTGTCGATTACGATGAACCTTTTCACCCGTTGCCATCATTAAATCCATTAGGATAATGCTTGCTATTGCTGCATATTTCGATTATGAAATATGGCAAATGGATGTCAAAACCGCTTTCTTTAACGGAAATCTTTTGGAGGATGTTTATATGCAACAACCTGATAGTTTTTTCGTACTAAAACATGCAAACAAGGTTTGCAAGTTAAATCAATCCATTTATGGATTAAAGCAAGCATCGCGTTCTTGGAACCAATATTTTGATAAGATCATAAAAGAAGATATGGTTTCGTTCAAAACGAACATGATTCTTGTGTATATAAGAAGGTTAGTGGGAGTACATTGACATTCATTGTCCTATACGTTGATGATGTATTGCTTCATGGCAATGACATTCTCATGCTACAATCAGTGAAAGCTTGGCTTTCATTAGAATTCTCCATAAAAGACCTGGGAGAGGCAGCCTTTATTCTAGGAATAATGATCTACTGGGATAGATCTAGAAAGCAGCTTGGACTCTCCCAGAGCTCGTACATTGATAAAGTATTGAAGAGATTCAACATGGATCCGTCCAAGATGGGGCTGCTTCTGGTGTCATATGGTGTCTTTCTATCGAAGGATATGTGTCTTAAAACTCAAGATGAGAGAGATATAATGATTTGAATATCGTATGTTTTCGCAGTCGGATCGATCATATATGTCATGATATGTACGCGACCTGATGTCCCATTTGTTTTAAGCATGTGCAGTCGCTATCAGGCCGATCCAGGTGATGGCCACTGAATTGCTGTAAAAAACATCCTTAAGTATCTTAGATGAACTAATGATGCTTTCTTGGTCTATGGGGAATGAGAACTTTAAGTGACTGGGTTCACCGATACAAGTTTCCAAACCGATAATGACAACTATAAGTCACAATCAGGGTACATATTTTGTTTGAACAACGGAGCAGTGAGCTGAAAATATTCTAAGCAAGAAACTGTTGCCGATTCAACAACAGAAACAGAATATATTGCTACAGCTGAGGCAACAAAAAAAGTAATTTGGATCCGTAAATTTCTAATTGGATTAGGAGTAGTTCCGTTAGCAGCTGAGCCCCGTGCCTTTGTATTATGACAATAATGGGTCTATCATACAGGCTAAAAAAACCAAGGTCCCATCAACGATCCAAGCATGTACTTCGACGGTTTTATCTAATTTGTGAGATCATACATCGTGGCGATGTGAAGATCAAGAAGATCGCATCAGATGATAACATTGTAGATCCACTGATGAAAGCTATATCTCAGTAAAATTTTGAGTGACATGTACATAGTTCAGGTGTTAGATACCTGAGTGATTGGCTATAGGCCAAGTGGGAGATTGTTGGATAATTATACCCATAGCATCACTATTTGTAAAGAACATTGTGTTTTTGTACAAATTAACTATATCACAAAAGGAAATTGTTATTTTATCATTATTGTAATTGGATTAGTTGGATATATATTAATGATAAAAGTCCATATGATTAAATCGGATTAATAAGAGACGAGACATTATTAATCTATGAACAAATTTAATCATTAAACATCCCTAATCGTAGCATTATCGAGACTGGACATTGATAATGTAGAATAGACTAGTATTACACTTGTGCAGGTTATGGAAGCTTAACGACATAGTTCTTATATATTTAGGTATTGGATACTTATGCAAGTGTAATAATAGGTTATGTTAGACGTTGGACCGAGAACAGTTCACTCTGGATAGATCCACTCGGAATCTCATTAGTAATATGACTATGTTTCTATGGGAATCTAAATCAGGGTAGGTGTATGTGATCTTTAACCTGAGACTTACGTCGTTATTACTTACGACAATCAATTTACTTTAGTATTAGTCGTCCGGAGCTTTAACAGGTTATGTGTATGCTTGTATTGGGTTTACCGAGAATTATAGTGTATTGGAAGTGATGTCAAGATGGGAGTATCACTTCAGTCATATGGAGATGATGGTCACACAGGATACGTCCAATACTCTTAAAAGCTACAGCTATCAGGAAAGTATGAATAGGTCATGACTTTCCGATTATGGAGACTAGTTGCTCGGGATCCTATATATGTTTCGTACGGGACAGACACAGAGCCAGCCCTAGGCATAGCATGTGACATCTGATACTGGATCGTATTACGTATTACATAGTATTACTACGCCTGATGCAAATTATATTCCTCGGCGGATATTTCTGGAGAATTGGGTAGGCACAGTATTTGCTAGAAGCCAACCATGTCTTGTAAATCGGTGAGAACATGGTACGTGGTACACACATGTTCAGATAGTCCGACAATCGTATTATTACCAACATATCCAGGAATCTCTTGGGTCGCTTCCCAAAGTTTCACCAATGATATTTGACTCAAATAGAATTAATATGAGATTAATTATGAGAGATAAAATTAATCTGAGATTAATTGTGACAAGAATTAATCTGGGATTAAAATCTTATAGAAGAGAGAACACAATTAATTTAGAATTAATAGATAAAATAAATATATCGGATATATTAATTGAAATCGGATTTCAATATGAAATCAAAATTGGATTTTATTTCGGGCGAATGAATTAATTCGTAAACGACTATAGTAATAATTTTACGAGGTATAATTATTTAATTAAATTGGATTTAATTATGTCACAACGACAAATTCGTTTAATTCGGAATTAAATGAACCCGGGCCTAAGCTAAGTTGTGTGTTAAGTAAGCCAACACATATTTCGAATTTAAATGTGGTGGGACTACATCACTTACATCAATTGTCAATAGATTGATAAAAGTAGTTGGCCTTATTAAATGTGGCATTTACAAACACAACAACCAACTTGTGTGAAACTATTCACTCATCTCTCTATCTCTCTCACTTGGCCGAACTTCTCTCCATTGGAGAAGAAAATTTTACTTCAAATTTTCTTGATAGCTAGCATTTGGAGAGTCATTTAAGGTGTTAGGGAAACTCACCCAAATATCAAACAACAAATCAAAAGCTTGGAGCTTCATCCTACAAAGAAAATTTTTGAAATTTCTCCTAAAATCAATGTGAGTATTTCCACAACTTTACTTGATTAATTCATACCCAAATCATGTTTAGGATCTTGGAAGCATGTCTTAGAGACTAACACTCATCCCACATGAACTCCTCTTCACATTTAATCTTTAATAGGTTTGAAAATTCCTTAGTCTTTCCTACAAGATTTGCAATAAACTTTCTTATATAATTCACTTGTCCTAAGAACTTTTGTAATTCCTTCTTATTTCGATGAGGTCAGGATTCAACAATTGTTTTTGTCTTATTTTGTCAATTTCGATTCATCTCTAGTGAACTAAAATCTCAGGAAGGTTTCTTTTTTGACATCAAAGTCACATTTGAGAGGATTGGGATTAAGCTTATGTTTCCTCATTTTTCAAAGCTTTTCCTCAAATAGTCTATGTGATCATTTGTTTTTTTAGATTCCATAACAATGTCATCAACATACACCTCCATAAAATGACCAATCATGTCGTGAAAATAACATCCATTGTCCTTTTGTAATTGGCTCCAATATTTTAAAATTCTGAAAGCATAACCACCTACTCAAAGGTACCAATCAAACTAGGATATCTAAAAATAGTTTTAGAAATAACCTGAAAAATATTTCATAAACGATAATAAGGCATGTCTTGCAGTGACATAAATTAAAGTATCAACTATAGTCATTAGATAAATATCTTTAGGAGTAGTGGCATATAAATCCCTAAAATCAACACATACTATTAATTTTCCATTTTTTTTAACTACTGGAACTACATTTTCCAGCCACTAAGCGTACATGGTTGGCCGAAAGAAACTAGGCTTCAATAGCTTCACAATTTCTTCATTTACTTTGAGTTTCACCTCATTTGACATTCTTCTTGAAGGCTAACGGCATAAAAGAAAATCTAACTTGATTGCGAGACGATGTTCAATAAGGCTCTTGTTAAGGCTTGACATTTCCTCATAACTCCAAGCGAAGTAATCTTTATATGCATATAGAATTTCAATAATTTTATTTTTGAAATCGTCTTGGAGGAGTCCACTGAGATAAATAATTCTCAAATTTTCTGGTGTCCTGAGACTGATTTCTTCGAGAGGATCTAACAATTCAGGTTTATTATCTTCCATCTTCGGAAGATCAAGCTCCAACTCATGTAATTGGATTTCCTCAACTTCTTCCTCGATTTCCCCCTAAAAAACTTACCCCTACTCCGTTATCTTTCTAAACTTCCTCCATTATCACTTTATCCAGAAGTAGCTGCATAGGTACTTTTGATACTGCAGCTACAACCACCACATATTCTTCTTCAGTAAAACTAGTCATCAATCTCTGTGATGACAAACTCATACTCTGGCTTAAAAGTCACAATAACATATGTCCTCATGAGAGTTTTAAGGCGATTCCTACTAGCTTCCTCTTCACTGATTGTCACGCTCATTGGTCTTCCAAACTTATTCATCCCATTAAATTGAACATGACCTAAATCCTCTTCATAATACAAGGCTTATGTAAAGTCAGTACATGTTTGAAAAATGTTTCTCTTTTACCCATACGACTTCCACTTTATCTCATTTCCAAAGTAGGAGGAATTGATGTAAAAAAGATGACACACGTCAGTTGGCATGAATTCAATCCTTTCAAAGAGAGCTTGATAACTGGTAGAGGAAATTGATTATAAAAAATATAGAAATAGAAGTCTTACTTCCAACAGTGAGTTCTATTAGTAACACCTCAAGTGTTTTAGTTACCTCTTCTGTAAAGGCTGCCACAGAAACTTCTATTGAAATTGGGTCATCATATGAATTTCCTAATAATTACAACGTCCTGGAAGACATTACATCAGTACTGACCCATTATCAAAAAGTACTGAGATATTAGCCTTCCATTTACATGGGCTTTAATATACAAAGGTTTGATATATTTTGTCATCTCATCCGAGGGTTTTTCAAATATCACCCCGTTAGGGCCTCAAAATTCCACAGCTTGATTAGTCACTCCATAGTGTGGCTTTCTTTTCTTATTCACCTCCAAAAATGAAGGTGTTTCCCCTGAAGTTCATGTCACTCCTCATTTCCTATAACTTTCCTCTAACATCCTTTTCGAAAGTTTAACGACAAAGTCAAACTTGTCGTAGTACAACTAAAAGGAACGAGAATCCCTCTTATCATGAAATTTTTTCCTGCAAGCTCCTCCTCCAACATCACTCCTCATTTCCTGTAACTTTCCTCTAACCATCCTTTTCGGAAGTTTAACGACAAAGTCAAACTTATCGTAGCACAACTAAAAGGAACGAGAATCCTCTGATCATGAAATTTTTTCCTGCAAGCTCCTCCTCTAACAAATCATCCGAGTTCCATACTGATTCATGATCCTCAATAAGTTTATTGTAAAATTTAGACTTTGCTTTCACATGCTCCTGCGATGACTCATCTCTTCATAAGGCAGCTTTTTGACATAAAAGCCTTCTTTTATAGGTTCGAGAGAGTTTTTCAGGAAACTTTTTATGCTCCGTCTGTGTCATTGATTGCTTGGCCTGAACATTGGAGGAGCCACAAATCTTGGTTGTCTCTTCTTAAAAGGAAAGATATATGGTGGTTGGGCTCTTGGAGGAAACCAAGTTTGGTTGTATGTTCATTCTTAAGATTCCATCCTGCTTTTATCCGTACCCGTACCAAATTACTTCTTAGGAACCCACACAAGTATGAAACGATGCCTTGATATCCTTGCCCTAGTGTTGTAGGAACAACCTCCATATTAGATGTGACAATAATGTTTCCAGTATTACTATTGTCTTTGATGGTATTTTGCTAGTGGTTCCCATTGGGCATGCCAAAATTATTATTGTCGTTGTTTTTGCTCTAAAATGGTGTTGTTGGGCATTCCATATGAGTGAATCCACAACGTTAATGACCAGGGGCGGAGGCATGTTGGGCCCAGCAGGGGCTGCAGCCCAACATGCCCCTGCTGGGCCCAAAAAATTTAACAAACATAAAAAAAAATTGTTATTTTTTGAAAGTTGAAATCTACCAGCCGGCAGCCCCTATAATTTTTTCCTTCATCTTCACAGCAAGTCAGCAAGCATGACTGAAGAAGAAAGTTAAAGACTTGATGCAGGTATCTTTCTTTTTTTTTTTTTTTCTTTTTTTTGTTAATCATCATTACTACAATCAGTATCACATACTTAAACCCTAATAAAACCCATTTTCGATTGCAAATTTTATGCAAATTAGCAAATATCTTTTTTTTTTTCAATTTGATGCTTGAAATGGGTTAATCGTTAATGGGTTGTGTTTATTTTATACATTTATTAATTTGATGACATGGGTAGGGTAGCTTAGGGAGTTAGGGCCGTTGAAGAAGTAGATGACTGTTGATTCTTAGAATTAATCCAAACCGTGATAACCTTTTCAACTTCAAAAACTGACATGCCTTCATTCTATTTAGTAGTAGCTCAACAAACTTCAATCACAGTTCATCATCAGCCTTAATACATTGTAACAGTTGTCAACAATATTTGGTAAGCCATGAAATAAAGAGATGACAATGATTTTGTGAGAATAAAGGAAAGAATTTTCATTTTTCTCAGTTTTTATATATAATAATAGATAGATTACAATAGTGAAGTCAAAAAAATATTTTTATTATTGGCAAGAAATTATATACTTTAAAAACTTTTTTTGGGATCCCAAAATTCATAGTGGCCATGCGTTGAATACTTTCACTTCTTATTTTACATTATTAAAAATACAAATCATGTAATACAAGTGTAGTATCATTCTGCCCAAATGAGTATGGTCTTTTATTTAATTTTCACGTGATCATGTAATACAAGTGTAGTATCACTTCTTATTCTACATTATTAAAAATACAAATCATGTAATACAAGTGTAGTATCAACGCTTCACAATCCTGTCTTGCAGTCTTGTAAGTTTTGGGGATTGATGATATATTGTTGTTATTCTTTTTTATGATTGTTAATTGTTGATTCCTTTATGTTTTTTCAATAGTTTTTCTTATAAGAAACTGAATTATTCTTTTGTTTATTTGATATAGTTATGGAGAAATATTTTAAAAGAAAATCAACATTACAATCTTCTCCGAAGAAAACTAAGTATTGTTCAAGTGAAGATGTAGAAGTTAATTTACAAGATCTTCCTACAGATCCTGGATTAAGACCTCCAATCTCTTATTATAGTCATAATATCTGAGATGAAGTTCGAAGAGTGTACTTACAAAAGGGTCATGTTCAACCTACAAATCACAACTTTAAATTATCAAATTTTGGAAATAAAAAACGACGGTTTGTCTCAACTTGGTTTGAAAATTTTGGCTCTTGGTTAGAATATAGCATAGAAAAAGATGCTGCATTTTGTATTTTTTGTTATCTTTTTAAAGAAGAGAATGGTAAATAAAGTGGCGGTGATATATTTGTTGGTCAAGGATTTAAGAATTGGAAGAAGAAAGAAAAATTTATTGAACATGAGGGAGATATCAATAGTGCTCATAATAAAGCTAGACATGATTGTGAAGCGTTGATGAATCAGAAGCAGCATATTGAAATAGCTTTCTCAAGACATTCAGAAAAAACTCGAAGTGAATATCGAGCCCATTTGAATGCTACTATTGATTGTGTTAGATTTCTGTTAAAACAAGGGCTTGCATTTCGTGGGCATGATGAGTCTAAAGATTCAAATAATCGAGGTAACTTTCTTGAGCTTCTACATTTCCTTACTGACCATAATGAGGACATTAATGCTATTACTTTTGAAAATGCTCCTAGAAATCTTCAGTTGACATCAAATGAGATTCAGAAAGATATTGTAACTTGTGTTTCAGTTGAAACTACCAATATTATTATTAGAGAGATGGGTGATGTTTTGTTTTCTATTCTCGTTGATGAGTCTCGTGATATATCATCAAAGGAACAAATGGCCGTCGTTTTGCATTATGTGGATAAAAATGGCTATGTGGTTGAGCGTTTTATCGGTATTGAACATGTTACTAGTACTACAGCTCTTTCACTAAAAGAGACACTTGACAAGCTATTTTCTAGGCATGGATTAAGTATGTCTAGGCTGCGTGGGCAAGGGTATGATGGAGCTAGTAATATGCGAGGTGAGTTCAATGGCCTAAAAGCACTCATTTTGGAGGATAATAAATGTGCTTATTTTATTCATTGTTTTTCCCATCAACTTCAATTGGTTCTTATTTCTGTGGCAAAAAAGAATGAAGACGTTAATTCTCTCTTCAATTTAATTACTATGTTAGTCAATGTTGTTGGAGCTTCAGTAAAACGTCGTGATATTCTTCAAGAAGAACATGCTCGTGCAGTCATTGAAGCACTTAATAGTTATGAGATTTCAAGTGGACGAGGTTTAAATCAAGAAATAACTTTGAAACGTCCTGCTGATACATGTTGGGGCTCACATTATGGTACGTTATTAAGCATAATTAGTACGTTTTCATCTATTACTAATATGCTTGAAATTATTTCAAATGAGGGAAATTCTGAACAAAGATTTCAAGCTACAACATTACTGAAATTCATGCATTCATTTGAGTTTATTTTTAGCTTATTCTTGATGAAAAGAATACTTGGATTTGCATATGAGTTATCCCAAGCATTACAAAAAAAGACCAAGACATTGTGAATGCCATGAAATTAATTGGAGTGTATTGGCGAAACTTGCAAAACATGAGAGAGAATGATGAGACTCTTTACTTGGTGAAGTTTCTTCCTATTGTGAGAATCATGACATTGATCTTCCTAATATGGATGATATTTTTTTGACTAATGGGAGATCACAACACAAGGGTCAAAAGATCACAAATACACATTGTTTTCGTGTTGAGTTATTTTATGCAGTTTTGGACATGCAACTTCAAGAATTAAACAACCACTTCAATGAGACGAACACTGAGTTGCTCCTTGTTTGGCATATATATGCCCAAATGACTCGTTTGCAGCTTTTGATAAACATAAACTACTGCGCCTTACTGAATTTTATCCAAATGATTTTTCTTCAATGGATCTCATGGCACTTGAAATTCAGCTTGAAGTTTATATTATGGATGTTGGTTCTGATAATGATTTTTCAAGATTGAAAGGGATTGGTGAGCTTGCAAGAAGAATGGTTGAAACTGGAAATGATAAAGTGTTTCCATTAGTTTATTTATTGGTGACATTAGTATTGATATTACCGGTTGCCACAGCTACAGTGGAAATAGCATTTTCAACTATGCATTTTGTGAAAATCGATTGCGAAATCGGATGGGAGATTAATGGTTGAATGATAGTCTAGTAGTATACATAGAAAATGATTTTTTTTGTAATATTGATAATGAAGTAATTATCCAACGTTTTCAACATATGAAAGCTCGTCGAGGACAATTGTAAATGTATTGAATGAAAATATATCAATGAAGTTCAAAATTTTGGTATTTTTTTGTTGAATTTTTTAACTTAGCCCCTCCTGTGTTGAATCACTGGCTCCGCCACTGTTAATGACTGACTTATAATTAAATGATTGTAAGAAATTTTGGGTTCTTTAAAGCCTGAATAGGATAGGAAAATAGATTATGGGAGGATGTACAGGAAAAGAAATCTTTACTAAAATTAGAAATCTATTTACAAAGGAATGAATTGCAAACTAGTGAATCTAAGCTCACTGGAATTAAAAACAAGTCAGCTCACTGGAATTAAAAACAAGTCATAACAAAAGAGAAAAGCTTGAAAAAGATTAATTACAGTGAGAAAATAATTGAGGAAGATATATTGATTTTTTTTTTATTGACGTTAAAGGTCCCCCTTCCTTTGGCTCTTCAGCTTTTATGAGATTGGAAAATAAATTCCTCCACTTCTTTCCTTAACTCCTTCAACTTATTTCACCAACATTTCATGTTACCCTACTTTAGGGAGTGTGCGTGTTTGTAAATGATTTTGACACTTGATAATTTTCTGGTTGATATATTAATTTAAAGCTTGATATAAAAATAGGCTTCCAAGCATAAAATTGCTCTTGAGTTGAAGCTGCATATTTTACAGGAGAGTGTTTTATCTAAGAAGGAAATTAATTGAATCATTGAACATGGAAAATGATGAAGATGTTTTTATGATCCAAAACTTGGATATTTTGAAAGTCTCGATTGATATGAGTTGGGTTTTATGTATGTTCTTTGAAATTCATATTGCTGAACATTATAAACTCATATTTGAGAATGTAATTGTTGGTAGATGAAAATCCCTGCCATAGGACGAAGTCGCCCTAGGACGAAAGGAAAAACGAAAAGAAAGTAGGACGATAGGCCGAAGATATGACGAAGAGCTTGGGACGACCAGTAGGACGATAGGCCGAAGATGCGACGAAGAGCTTGGGACGACCAGACCAATGGTTAGAACGAAAATCCATGATACGGTAACTCCCACGATCGTAGTAGTTGGACGGTTTTCCCTCCATAACCAAGCAGTTGAGACGCGCGGCTCAGCGATTACAGACACGATCTTACAGCTGCAAGAAAACACTGGAACCGCCTGAAACAGTTAGCAAGTGGCACTATAAAAGCCTACCTACGCCAAGAGTAAAAGCCCGATCAAATGAAGACTCAAATGAACATATTTTTATTTTTCATTTCTTAGATTATAATATTAGGACTGTAATTTGTGTGCTTGCGCCCCTTGGAGGCTTATTCACTTAATCGAACACCCCTTGCTGGGACTTTGTCTCAGGAGATTTGAACCTTACACGCTCTTCTTTCTTCACGCATAAAAATTACGGAAACAGTTTTTGACGACCACAGTGGGAGAATTGGTGTAGAGAGTGGAGAGGCCTCCGAAAAGAAACGCTCAAATTGACTCAACTGCGGAGGAATGAGGACTTGAGCAAACCAACCAGCCCGACGTTCCGTCCATAGTGGGTCAATTCGAGGGTCTGGGAAATACTAGTCGGTACGAACCTATGAGAGAGCTCAGCCCTAATGCAGTGCGTGCGTTGTTCGGTGAATTCACACAGGATGTTGTCGAACAGGTTAGGCTCCAAAATGCACACGTCATAGATAAATACGTATCAACTACTAATTCGTATTATGAAAACATGGCTAAACATCTAAGTTCGTTGAATGAATTGATGGCCAAATGTGTAAACGGCAGGACGACACTGCTGCGGACCACGCCCCCCTGCGGCAAGCAGTCAGGAGGCTGGTCCTAGTAACGTTCCTTCTCAGAGGATCAACATCCCTATGGTTCTTAGGGGAGGAATAAGTCCTGGAGGCAATGGCCCACAATTAGGGCCAAATATACATCAAGGGCCGAATATGGCACATAATGAAGTGGTATTGCCTCAGGGTGTCCAGGCTACTCAGGGGCATAATCATGATTATGTCCCATTTTTGAGAGAACCACAGCCACCGCCCCTAGCTATGCCATTTAATGGCAACGATATGCTAAGGGAATAAATGACCGAGATCCTTCAAAACCAATTCGGTCTAGGCATATGGCCAATTCGACCGAGATATCGGAAGCCGTATCCTGATTGGATCGATGTGGCTTATCCATGGCCGAGAAACTACAAGATACCAGATTTTTCCCTCTTTACAGGGTCTGGGGAATTTTCTACCATGGAACACATATGGCGATTTACTCTTCAGTGTGGGGAATTCAATGATTTCCATAAACTGAGGTTATTTCACGGCTCCTTGTCATGAGTAGTTTTTTTCTAGTATGTCAGTCTACCGGCCAATTTGGTAGAAAGTTGGCAGCAGATGGAACAATAGTTTCATGGGCAATTTTACAAGGCCAAGTCTGAGGTGGCTTTAGCTGATTTGGAAAACCTAAGACAATTTCCAGGAGAGTGGGCCGAGATATTTTTACAGCGGTTTAAGGTAGACCAAAACCGATGTTATGTGCCTTTGCCCAAAAGAGAGTTCGTAAGGATCACTCAAGGTTGCTTAAATCTCGATCTAAAAAAGAAGTTCCAGGATCACAAGTTTTGGGATCTTCCCCAGCTCACCACTAGCGTGGTGCGTTATGAGCGACTATTATGAGAAAAGGAGCAAATGAAGAATTCAAGCAAAGGAACATATTATAGAAATATCGACTATGAAATGGGTGAAGTGGACACAGAGTCGGCCGATTTGTGTTTGGCCGAATTGGTTAAAGGGAAGCCCTACGTTTGCAAGACGTGGGCGGAACCTCAAGCCGGTGAAAAGAATGATAAAAAGACCAGGAATTTCTCCTTTGATATTACTAAAGTCGACGCTAAATTTAACCAGTTATACCAGGACAAACAAATTAGTTTGAGCGACAGACACACGTTGCCAACGACCGAGCAAATCGGTAGCAAAAAATATTGTAAGTGGCATAATGCGTGGTCTCATACAACTAATAGTTGCCTTATTTTTTCGTAATGTCCTATAGGATGCCATAGAATCCGGACGAATCACGTTCGAGAAAAAGATGGCAGTAGACAGCAACCCGTTTCCAAAATCAGTGGGGGTGAACATGATCAATCCAGACCTTGCCAAGGGGAATCTTCCAAAAGATAAATTGGTGCCAGACGAAGGACAGCACTGTCATCATCCAAGCGCTCTGGAAAGGATTAAGGTGCCGTCAGAGCAAGGAAACCAGTAGAATATTTGTGTCCGATGCAAGAACAACATGGAATGGATGAAAGAGTTAGAAGACACCTGCGAAAGGCCTACAAAGAGAAAGTCACCATCATGGAACCCCCGAACCTTTGCCCCAAGGTTCTATGGAGAGAACTTAAATTTCGTCCAAAATGTAAGGACGTTCAGCCGAAGATTCATCGGCCCAATGTTTGGCATTCGTACCAAAAGCCACACTAGAGCCAGTGTCTAGGCAGGAACTATTCCCCGGTGGACAAAATGACAAGGACGCAGTTGAGGCGACACCAAAGAAACTATGGCCGTCTGATGCGACGGTAAGGCGAAGTAAAGGCCACTACGAAAAAAACTGAAGTAAAAAACAAAAGAGGTGACAGCAAAGAAGGAACTGAGCCGAATTGTGATGAACGTACCAAATTCAGCAGACAAAAGCGGGATGAAACAGATGATGAGGAGCTGCCTATCGTCATTCAATTTGGGAGTATGCCGCCGGTCGTGGCTAATCATTACCTGTTGCCTGGGAAATTCAAGGGAGACAACAATTGGGAAACTGGAACAAGTGAAGACATCTACGAGGGTGATGAAACTGAATTTGTAGCACTCTCGATAACAGATAGAGAGGCTTCAGACGAGGAGATGACCGACGTAGAAGAAGAAATTGACATCAAGGCCGAATCAAGAAGAAGGGGAATTTCACAGAATCGACTTCTCAGGGAATTATATGAAGCCGGTAATCCTGCAGTCGGGACACTGGGAGAGGATTTGGGATGATACCCGTTCCTCGTTTGTATGGGACACCTAAGATAAAGCGGGTTGTCACCAAAGCCGAAAAATGGAGAGTGACTATTAATCAGGTCTCCCAAGATGCGTCAACCATGTTGCCGCCTTCTGGATGAGACATGAAAGAGGAACCGCCTCCAATTAACAACGAAGGCGATCAAGCAATGGAAATCGGGCTATTAGGTAAAGTGGTTTTCCTAAAGCCACCAACACATATGACGAAGCATCTGCGGCCGCTGTATGTGAAAGCAAAGGCCAATGGGATACCCGTCACCAAAGTGCTAATCGATAATGGGGCGGCCATCAATGCAATACCAGTTAGGATGCTAGGGCGTTTGGCAAAATCTGAAGAAGACCTCCTCCCTACGGAAGTGGTGCTTACTAGTTTTAATGAAGGGGTGACGACGGGAAAATGGATTATCCCATTAGACCTGCAGGTGGGAAGTACTACGAAGATAGTCGTTTTTTTTGTCATATATGGGCCAACTACATACAATATGCTCCTATGGAGAGATTGGATACACGGCATCCGATGCATCCCTTCCTCCATCCACCAATGCCTGGTTTTTTGGAACCAAATGGACGAGGTGGAGATAGTGCATGCCGACAACAAGCCTTTCACTGCAGAGACAAATTCGGCTGAATACTTCATGTATGAAGGGAACTATGGGCCGACCAGAGTTTTGAATAAAGGGGAAAGCCCGACTATTGTGGCTCAGAATGATGAGCCGTACCCCGCAGGGTTACTAGACGATTTGTTCACACAGTCGAGACCAACCATAATGGTTCTTGGGGAATCAACTCACAGCGGTTTGAATGAAGTACAGCCTGAATAAGGAACGAGCCGCCCTTGCGGCCTCCAATGCCATTTTATTGGCCTATGTAATGGAACGAAGAAATGAGGATGAGTCACAGGGCGCTATTTCGGCCTTAAGAGGCATACTGATGGCACACAAGATGGAGGGAAAAATAAAAGAACTGTATGGAGTAGACTGCTTGATGGAAGGAGAAGAATCCGTGGAAGAAGAATACGCTCTGAATAGACGACGTAAGACAAACATCTCAAGAGGGCAAGATGCTCTGGACGAGATAAATCTGGGGAATGAATACGATAGGCGCATAACGTACGTCAAGAAAGAATTGGAGCCTCAGGTACGCGAAAAGTTAACTTGTTTGTTGCAATAATACAAAGATTGTTTCGCATGAGATTACAATGAGATGCCTGGTTTAGATAGGACATTGGTGGAGCATAGGCTACCTATCCTGCCAAGCCATAGGCCTCATAGGCAACCTCCCCGGAGGTTTGCGCCGAATGTCATGCCTAATATTAAGAAAGAAGTTGAACGACTGTTAGAGATAAAATTCATTCGGACGACCAGATATGTGGAATGGTTGTCAAATATTTTCCCAGTTAGAAAAAAGAATGGAAAGATAACGATCTGTATAGACTTCAGGAATTTAAACCTAGCAACACCAAAGGATCAATACCCAATTTCGACAGTAGATTCCCTGGTAGACTCCACGGTGGGGTACTAGGTATACTCGTTTATAGATGGGTCTGCGGGCTATAATCAGATTTACATCACCGGAGATGATGTACACAAAACGGCCTTTAGATGCCCAGGCTCGCTAGGGTATTATGAGTGGGTGGTCATGCCGTTTGGCCTGAAAAACGCTGGTGCCACTTATCAGCGGGCCATGAATTTGATCTTTCACGATATGATTGGCAAATTCGTAGAAGTCTATGTCGACGATATAGTGGTTAAATCCGTGACTACGGATGAACATTTTGGCCATTTAGCAACGGCTTTCGAACGAAAGAGAAAATTCAAACTAAAAATGAACCCTGCCAAGTGTGCCTTCGGGGTGTGCGCAGGAAACTTCCTAGGGTTTCTAGTGCACCAGCGAGGAATTGAGGTTGACGCCAATAAGTCTCGGGCGATCACCGAAGCTATGCCCCCCGAAATAGATAAGAGTACAGAGATTTTTGGGGCAAATTAACTTCTTAAGGTGATTTATCTCTAATTGTGCAGGGAAGACAAAAGTGTTCGCCTCCTTATTGAAGTTAAAAGGCGAGGATGAATTCGTCTAGACGGAAGAACATCGACAAGCATTCAAAAGCCTGAAGAAATACTTGTCACAGCTGCCGGTGATGGTATCGCCGGTGCCAGGAAAGCCAATAAAGTTATACATAGCGGCTGGAGAGCAGTCCATAGCTGGGATGATCGCGCAAGATAACGACATGAACATTGAGAGAGCCATTTTCTATGTCAGCAGACAATTGTTGAATTATGAGTGTAACTATTCTCCTATGGAGAAATTATGTTTGGCTTTGTACTTCGCATGTACTAAATTACGAGCCTACCTTAGGCCGAATATAGTGTATTTAATTACAAGAATTAATATAATAAAGTACATATTTTCTCGCCCTATCTTGCATCAAAGAGTCGGTTTCTGGTCATTATCACTTTCAGAATTCGATATACGGCATGAACCCCAGAAGGCCGTTAAAAACCAAGCTTTGGTCGACTTCTTGGCCGATCATCCATGTTTGAGCACAATTAAGGAAGTATGGATGGATCTGGACGAATGCAGTCTGAAGTAATGGACGATGTATTTCGACGGATCCAGCACAATGAAGGGAGCTGGAATAGGATTGGTCATGGTCAGCCCGTTGGGAGAATCTTTCCGATTTTTAGACAAGTTGAACGAACACTGCACCAATAATCAGGCCGAATATGAAGCCCTGATACTTGGGCTAGAAATGCTGCTTAATATGGGAGTAACCCATGTGTCCATCAAGGGAGATTCGCAGCTGGTAATCCAACAAGTAATGGGTACTTTCAAATGCCAAAGCTCATCAGTCATGGCATTATTGGACGTGGCCAAAGAGTTGGTAGGACGATTTGATCACGCTGAACTGGAATATGTTCCAAGGGTAAAGAACGAACTAGCCAATAGTTTAGCCCAAGCTGCCTCCGAGTACAAATAGACAAACGTAAGTGAGGTATATAGGAACAAAGGGGTTGAGCCAGCCCTCATAAGACGAGCTAAAAATATGGACGTCATGGTCATCGAAGCCGAAACAAGGGACGATTGGAGAAATGAAATCGAGACATTCCTGAAACAACCCGGAGTAGGTCAGGATCGAAAGCTAAAACTTAAAGCTTTAAACTACACAATGTTAGGAGATGTTCTCTATAAGAAGTGACAAGATGGGTTGTTGTTGAAATGTATGGGACCATCCGATTCCAAAACCATAATGGCCGAAGTGCATGAAGGCATTTGTGGGGCGCACCAGGCTGGGATAAAGATGAGATGGTTGATTATACGAAGCGACTATTATTGGCCGAAGATGAGAGAATCGTGTATCTCGTACGCCAAAAGATGCATTGCCTGTCAGAAGCACGGCCTATTCAGAGGGCTCCAACCACCGAGATGGTCCCAATCATTAAACCGTGGACATTTCTGGGATGGGCAATAGACTTGATAGGAAAGATTTACCCTGCATCAAGTAAGAGGAATACTTTTATCATCGTTGGCACCGATTTCTTCACCAAATGGGTTGAAGCCATCCCAGTTGTAGAAATTTCCCAAGAGCAGATCATCAAGTTCATAAAGGAACACATAATTCACCGATTTGGTATACCACGGACAATTATGGTGGATCGTGGTACTTCATTAAATGGTGAAAAGGTGAAAGACTTCCCAAGTGAATACAGAATCCAACTAGTAAACACTACCCCCTATTACCCTCAATCAAATGGTCAAGCAGAATCATCTAACAAAACCCTTAAAGGGTTGATTCGAAAAATGGTGACAAACAACGCCAGACGATGGGATGAGTGCTTGAGTCAAGCTTTGTGGGCCTATAGAACGTCGCCGCGAATGAGTACTTCAGTAACGCCGTTCCAATTAGTGTATGGTCAAGAGGCTGTGCTCCCAATGGAAATGAACATTGAGTCTACCAGGGTGATGTTGCAAGGAAGATTGACACAGGAGGACTACAACGAAGCAATGATACAGAACTTGTTAGAGTTAGACGACATCAGGTGTGATACGCTAGATCGTCTGGAAGCACAAAAAATGAGGATGGCCAATGAATACAACTTCAGAGTAATGGCTAAATCATTCAGGAAGGACGAGTCAGTATGGAAGACTGTATTGCCACTCGGCTCCAAAGACCCGGCGTACGGCAAATGGTCACCCAATTGGGAAGGCCCATTTGTGATAAAAAACGTACTATCAAATGGAGCCTATCATCTACAAAACTTAAACGGAAGAGCACATACAAGAGCAATAAACGACAAACACTTAAAGAAATATGTGCCCTCATTATGGGAGCACAAAAACAAATGCATTGAAACAATAGTAGGTTCTCATTAACATGGGCGATAACACCATAAGAATACAAGAAGGGATGATATAACGTCTTACAAAAGTGTTACTTCAGGCCTAAGGATCACCGAAAATCCCCAGGCAGCCCTTAATGGCCGTGAGCGTCTCCCTCATCATGTGCCATTCGTCCTGTATTCCCATACCCACTGCATCCAAGTCAGCCAAGCTTTTCTCAAAATTGACGCGGGCCAACCCTTCATACTCTGCCATGGACTTGTCCATTCGCTCTGCTTGAGTAACGAGAGTCCACCTCTTAGCATCCTTCCTCATTCAGCTTTCCTCAAGAAGATGCTGAATCTCTTTTAGTTGTCGCTCTAGGTCTAGGAAGACCAATTCCTCAGTTACCATTTCTTCTATAGTCTCCCTCAGACCTTGATGTAGTGCCTCAAGAGAATCACGGAGCTTTTCCTTCCTCATCACAGAAGAGCGAAGCCCAACCTTCTGGCTATGCACATTACGATACTGAGAGAGAAGGTTTGCTATGCCATTTGGCATCTCTTGGAGGAAAAGCCGATCATCAACAGATATTGATAAGGTGGGGAGAGCCAATATCCGGCTCAACTCGGAAGAGCTTTTATCTAATTGAAGGACGTTCTCCGGCTGCGCAACTTGATTAATTTCTAGTGCAGCAAAGGTAGCATACTGGCCAAGAACCTCCTGGAGGACCTCCATGTCTGTGCTGGTGCTGACCAAAGGCGAAGGAGGCCGAAAAGAAGCAGAGGACAGTCGTCTAAAATGATCCAAAATGTCCTGAATTATTTGCAGCAATGGGTCGGATACCTATAAACAAAAGAAATTAGCAAATACAAGCTAAGGCAAAGACGAACTAGAGAAGAAGAAAGGACTTACCACCCCAGAACCAGAACCGGAAGGCTAATCCACCAGAACCTCCAAGCTTCAGCTGCAGGCTGCGGTAGCTCTTGTTGAGATGAAGACCCTAAGAATGATGGATGTTGGGGGACAAGAGTCGGCTGTAGTATGGCCTGAGAAGAAGATGGCCGAGCAGGAGAACCCGTTGGCCCAGAGGAGCAGTCGATGCTTGGACTATTTAAGCTGGAGTTGCGGAGGAAACAACCATGAGAGCCGAAGATAACGGCTGTCCAGGCTCAAGAAACTCTACTTAAGGAGAAGAAGGCAGAGGAGCCGAAGACGATGGTTGTGCTAAGACCAAAGCTAGATGCACAGAAGTATTAGGGGATACCGTTTCCGGCGTTGAAGGTTGTGGCGTAGTAGTTGGTCGAACATCTGCAAGAGAATTGGAGTCGGATGAATTAGAAATATAAATGATTTCATCTTCTTCATAGATGCGACGAATTACGTCCACTTTATATACAGACCGAGCCTCCTCTAATAACTCCAATTCGACCAAACTATAGAGGCCGTCCACATCCCTATAACTCCCTCTAAGTCTTGAGGCAAACGTCCTGCATACTAAAGGGTAGAATGGCCTAAGGTAATGCCACAGAGCCCCAGTCGGCCAAATAGGCTCTGGCATTTCAGCCTCATCATCCGGATCCTGCACGATTGGTACAACACCGTCCGAGGAGAAGCACTCAAATAATGGATGATCACTAGGAACTTCCTTAAATCTTGGACGAGGACGGCCAGAATCAGCACATGGCTTCGTACCTTGGGAGTCGGTTCTGATTGTGTCTCCCTCTGCTGGAAATCGCTCCCCTACGGGACTTTTGACCACTTCATCTTCGTCAGAAGGAAATTGAATAACATGCATTCCTGCAGGGGCCGATCCCTCACCTCCACCTATGGGAACTTCGGCCTCCGGAATCCTCACCGTTTCGGGCACTGCGAAGGGCGGATCAATCTTAATAGCCTGTATCAAACTACACAGTCATGACATCAATATACCTCGAACATGTGAGAATGCAAAAGAAAACAAGTCTCAAGATCATACCTTCGTGCGACGGGGAGCGGAACGTCAGAATCAGAGCTTCGGCTTGGGGAAGGATGTTTCCTTTTAGCGAGCTTTATTCTCTTGGGCTTGGACGCCTTAGTTGTCTTCTTCGACCCCGACGGTTCAGAAGACTTGGGGGACAAAGGAATAAAAGAGAAAACTCTAGCAAAAGAATAGAGAAAATTCGTTCACGGATGGATGGCCAAAAGCGATCAAAAGAAAGATGAACGGATGTACAATGAACGAAGGGGGTAACGATAAAAGAAGAAACTAAAGACCGCGTTTCCTCCAAAGAATCTTCAACTTCAGAAACCGAAAAAACCTTAAAGCAGTCTAGTGATGTAGAGTACGAATGAAAGAAGGGAAGGGGCCACCCTTGGATAATACCAAATTGACGGATGACAAAGTTGGCCGAATACACCTCCACCCCAGCCTTACCATTTGCCCCAATCAAGAGATCATGGACCAAGTCGCGGCTGCATAGAAACTTGCGCCATACACGAAGACATGATTCGTCCTCTTCTGAAAGAGGAAGGTCATGGATGAAAGATGGTCTGTTTGTCACAGTAAAAGGAAGAAAAAAGGAACCTGAGGAAGGGTATAAAAATAATCAAAGGTGGCACGAGGAGAGAAAGAAGACGACCAAGGTTGGGCAAAGAGAAGGCAGGCACAAGAGTAAGGGTGAGTCGAATTAATTGCGCCAAAAGTAGGAAAGTATGCTCGCAACCAAAGTTGGACGACCCATAAAGGACTAGATGCAATAGGTGATGACCCTGATCGAAGTTGTTTTTGGAGGACAGCCAGCCCCCGGTATGTAGCGGCAAGAAGGAAAGAGGCCAGGTCTAAACGACGGCCATAGGCGAGATCGGAAGAAATGGAGAGGTAGCCCGCAACAGGTTTTTGGCTGGGTGCACAAATGATGTATTTGCACAGCCAGTAGTGAAGGAAGGCTGTACGCTCTAGCATTGAAACCATACTAGCCGTTTTTGAATATGTGCGAAGAAAAGAAGAGCATGACGAAAAGGAAGAAGAGTCCATTGAAGGATGAGAAAACTGAAAGTTGGTGGAGGCCGAAATGGTCGCTCCAAGAAGAGGCAGACTAATAAGACCACCAACATCACGAAGGGTGATAGTAAAGGGCCCGACCAGAAAAATGAATACATTGTACTCAGAAGACCAAAAGAGTAAGGAAATGGGAAACAAGCTACGGTCAAAAGCTGGCAGGGACAAGGAAAGCTCAATGAGAGGAATGAGGTAGTGTTTATCCAGAAAGGCACGGGTATCTGCATGCAACAACATACGTTGATGCCAGGCTTCGAATGCTGTATCAGGTTTGGGCCAGGTGCGAATCGGTGACGATTGAGAAAGAGCAGAAATGTTGAGTGGTTCAGAAAATAGGAGGCCAGAAGAAGAGGGAAACTGCTGAACCAACGGGACCGTTGCAATAGCGTTGTCATTAATGAAGATGGGGCCAAGGGCGCACTGACCGAAATCCTCATTGAGAGTGTGAAGGCCAAAGACGCCTATAGAAGAATCTTCCAACGCTACCTTATAATCAGCGAAAGTTGAGGCGCTAGTCTTGGGGACAGAATAAGAGGAAGCCATTGATAACTAAGAAGCGAAAACGCAGAGGGTATCGAAGATGAAGTGAGAAAATGAATAGAGTGAACCCTTATATAACAAAAGGTCTTGGGACAGGTGCCATAATATGATTCGTTAAAAAGTAAAAGCAGCGGGAAAATAGAAAAGAATGAAAAGTTGCCTTAGACAGATGTTCAAACACAATTCGCTGCAAAGGTGACGTGCGACGGAAGGAAATACAGAAGTGACAGGAAAAACGGCTCTTAAGTAGGCCTCATGATTACAAGTATTGGGAAAGGGCCGCGCATTTATTGCAGATATGGTGAGTTCGCATAGGACTCTAGAAGGCGGCCCGACGGACTATAGGGCGAAGAACCTAACACCGAATTTACCTCGCCCAACCTCACTATTTTGGCCTCCAGCAGATCGACCAAACCTCAAAATCGCCCAACCTCGCTATTTCGGCCTCCAGCAGATCGACCAAACCTCAAAATCTTAGCATCGGTCTCTAGAATCGGCCGGAAACAAGTGTCAACACTACACCTTCTAGAGGCGCCGCCCAGACTGACTTCATTATTAACACAAATAGCGAGGATCAGACAGATATGATAAGACCGTCAGGCTACAGGCTTACTTTGACAGAGCACCAGACTTTGAGTAGGAAGCCCTTCCAACTGGTCGGACAGCACGTGGAAAAACCCTTCACGTGGCAACAGTACCATAGCTTGGGAGTAGGTAAAATGGGGAAACAGGCCCATTTATAAGGTCTCATAACTATCTATTTAAAGGCCAACCTTACTCGCCAGATCCTCCATAACCAAACAGAGTCCCAAAATGAGAAAAGAAAAAGAGGTAAGACCGAGTTGGAAGAAAGAGAAGCCCTGCAGAAAACATAGACCACCAGATATAAAAGCTCATCCTTTGTAAGATGTGAAATGGAATGTAAAAAGACTCGCTGACGGCCATCCACACGGCGTAAGGTGTAAAATGAAATGTAAGGCGGTGGATGGGTTGCGTCCGTTAGCGACAAATTATCCGGGATCCTCGGTCTCGAGTTACAAAAGGTTACGCTCGTGAGTAAGAGCTAGCCTTAGCTTCTCTACGCGTAGTATGCTACTTACGTGGGGCCTCAGAATCTATAGACTGGGGGTTGGCCGAATGTTGGGCCGATCAAAGGCAGCAGGAGATGGTCGTACAGGTTTCAGTCGGTCCAATATATACGCCAATGTAATGATGTGAGTGGGCTACAGCCGTTAGCAACAGATGTCCAGGAGCCCCGGCCAGGTTGCGGATGGGTTACACCCGTTGACGACGGACGACCATCTTACTTGATATAGAGGATTACAGCACCCAGTCGGATGAGTACTATGGTGGGATTTGGCCAAATGGATAAAGAGAACAGCTCATCGGGCGTGTTGAAAGTGGCATTCCTTGAAATGAGGAAAGAAAGAACCGAGATAAAAATTCACCTCGATATTCACTTCTAGTTCAATCAAGGTAAATTTGGGGACAATTATTGGTAGATGAAAATCCCCGCCATAGGACGAAGTCGCCTTAGGACAAAAGGAAAACGAAAAGGAAGTAGGACAATAGGCCGAAGATACGACGAAGAGCTTGGGACTACCAGTAGGACGATAGGCCGAAGATGCGACGAAGAGCTTGGGACGACCAGACTAATGGTTAGAACGAAAACCCATGATACGGTTACTCCCACGATCGTAGCAGTTGGACGGTTTTCCCCCCATAACCAAGCAGTTGAGACGCACGACTCAGCGGTTACAGACACGATCTTACAGCTGCAAGAAAATACTGGAACCGCCTGAAATAGTTAGCAAGTGGCACTATAAAAGCCTACCTACTCCAAGAGTAAAAGCCCGATCAAATGAAGACTCAAATGAGCATAATTTTATTTTTCATTTCTTAGATTATAATATTAGGACTGTAATTTATGTGCTTGCGCCCCTTGGAGGCTTATTCACTTAATCAAACACCCCTTGCTGGGACTTTATCTCGGGAGGTTTGAACCTTACACGCTCTTTTTTCTTCACGCATAAAAATTGCGCAAACATTAATCCTAGATCATGCTCCAAAAGCTGAGTTTCAACTTGATTGGTTTCAATTTTCGGAGATTTTGAAGGTGGAATTTCAAATTTTGGAGAACTAAATGATGACCCGCTCGATACATTGAGCTTGTATTGAATATATTATATAATCCTTAACTATTCTTTGAAAAGAATAGACTTTGAGTACCAACTCATCTTCAGAAAACCGTTTCAGGAATAAGACAATTGCTTTCTCTTTATTTTATCAAAAACTTTTTATTCTTCAAGCGTTGTTATAATTTGAAGGAAACGTCAGTTAAATTTAATTATAAAAAATTAAATAGAAAATAACTATTGTTCTTTAGTTTCTATATTATCTTCTAAGGAAAATAGCTTCAATATGAGTGAAATACAGGGTGAGACTTCGATTGACTTCTCTTTTCAAGATAACTGATTATTGTTTATATTATATGATAAATGACTTGAAAAATATTATATTATTATTTATATATTAATAATTTGAAGCAAAATTTCCTACCTGATTAATTTTTAACTTTTCACATACTTAATTATACATATTTTACTTGGACCCAACACAAATCCAAAACAACAAACAAAGTCATATATAAAATTTAAAACTATCAAGCAAAAGGATAAAACCTTATCAAGCAAAACATAACAAAAGTACTTGCTTCCAAGGAAGAAAAAAGGGCTGATACCAACAAATAAAATCAAACTGTCAAAATATTAACGTATTGTGCCTTACAATGAGTCATGCTAAAGGCCCTAGATGGATACGACATCTTTATGGTACAGAGAACACCAATAACAAAAGACACACCAAGAGAAAATTAGAATTGAGTTTCGTGTGAATATCTTGGTGCACGAATGACACGGCAATACCATTTTTACACCAAATGTACCCTCCCTAATTGCGTATCACACACAAGAAGAAGTAAATTTTGAACTTTTGAAAAAACCAAAATACATTAACCAATAATTATCTAAATAATTTCTAAAACAATTGAAATCATACCAAAATCAAGAATAAATCAAACCTGCTATTTGACGTCAATTATCGAAAGATGAACAAGGAAAGAATTAAGTGGATATGGAACTCGATAAGAACATTACTGAAAATACCATTTTTTACATGGCTGTATTTCGAACTTAAACTCACGTCTGTTACAAAATTGATCCATCTTTGTGTTGAGGCGGATATGGAACCCCCAGGGTTGGATCGGTACCCCGCACAGCGGAAGTGGGTCTAACCCGTGGATATCTAGTATGAGTGTATTTTTTAATAAATTTAATAAAATATTATATTTCATTACGAGTTTTTAGGGAAAAATCGGGGTCCGGAAAAACCAATACGATTATTTTTCAATTTTTTTTTAAAAAATATTATCTTAACACATTTAAAATCACTCAAAATAATTTTAATTTCAAAATCAACCACAACATATGTTATATATATATATATAATATATATATATATATATATATATATATATATATATATATAATATATATATGCATTTATTTAATCCAATTACAAACCAAAATAGAGTCCCATAATAAAATGACTCATGAACAATTCTAGGTCACCCAAAGGTGATCAAGTGACTCTAGAATGGTAACCTTAGCTCCAAACTATTATCTAGAGTTACAAACTCTAATTTTATATCTATATCTAACATAAATATTTTGAAACAATAACAAGCATATTGTATTTATCCTTTCAAAATATCCTAACACAATTAATTAGCCTAATTTCAACATCAAGCTATATTATTATGTATCTAATATATAATTCATCATTATATGTCTCACTAATGAAAAACATAGTTTTGGAGAAGAACAAACTTACCTAGTAAGGTTGATTCAAAGATCCAATCTACTTCTTCTTATTGAAATGTAGTGGAGAAATTCCAAAGTTAGCAAACTTGACTCCAAGATCAAATCTTGATTCCAATGCTAGCAAGGTTCAATCCAAGATCCAATCTTGATTTCTCCTAGTTGAAATGTTGTAGAGATCTTCCAAAGCTTCTCTAAACACTTTTACTAACTTAGGTTAATTTCTCTAATTCTTGCTTGTATTTAGCTTTCTCAAGCTTAATTAAAACACTTCTCAAATTTGTTATGTATAGCAAAACTTATGCAATTTTTAATTAATAAAAGTCATAATCAAATATTAGGTAGGCTTAATTCAATGTGTAAAATTAGGTGTGACTAATCACTTTTGTCTACCACTTTGATTTAATATGATTAAATCGAGACAAAGATTAGCAAATGAATTAGTTAAATGTCTACAACTGTTATTTAATCCAATTAAATCAAGACAAATACACGTATTATTATATTTTATGATTACCAAAATATTCTCCAATAGAAGAGATATTTATGAAATAACAACAAAACCCATATGTAATTTTGGATTAATCCAATTAATCCAAATGGGTCAAAGTAAATAATCAATGTTATCCAATAACACTTAATTATCTTGTTTGATAATTATAATATTGAATATTATTTATGATAAAAAATTATTGGTTACCCAAGTGCTCAATGAGTACACTTTATATTGTGAGACTCTCTAAGTTCAAACATGTTCATCGTATAAGCCTACATTATATATACGCAATTCGACCACATCCGAATTTACGAAAAATACGAACGACCTTTCTGAACTATACAAGTTGAGGTCATCACATATGTTTAACACTCTCTCTGTCATATGTTATCCAAGGTGTACTTAGGAAACATAAAATACATCGTCAAGTTTCCAAGATGCACATCTCATGTCGACATGTCCACGATTCTTTACAACTAATTAGAAACCATTTCTGATATATGTGATCCCCTAGATGATTGACTTTGGCCAAAGTTTTAAGAATCGTAACTTACTTACATGGATACCTAAACCCTTATGGTACACATACGAGACGGCGAATCCTATCTTGATACACACTTGATTAACGAGTGCATCGGTGTAGGACATAGAAATCAGCGATGCTATTCCAGGCTCACGGTCCGGTCGGAAATACAGAGTAGCCCGCGGGGTTCTAAATGAAAAGAAAGAGACGATGCAATAAAAGAAGACCATATCAAGTTGAGTATGCTACAGTAATCACAGAATGTGACCCAGACATCTAGGTTGGTTAGACCCACTGGTCCGATTCTCCGAAGCGAAATCATCGAGTTGGCTGACTTAAGGAATAAGCTGTGAAAGAGCCTTAGTACACACACACTAGGAGTTTAGTTCAGATCACCCGTTCAGAGGATTGGGTTTGAGTATGTCAAGAAATTTGAAGATTCCTTGACTTTGACGCGAAGCATCTGTTGAGGACAAAAATATGTTTAGCTATCAAGATTATCTCGAAGAAAGGCACTATAGTATATTGAAAGAGAGTTCAATATCAGTTTCTGCCGGGTATGGCATTCTGGGGGCGAGGCCCGCATCAGTTCAGTATCAGTTTCTACCGGGTATGGCATTATGGGAGCGAGGCCCACATCAGTTCAGTATCAGTTTCTGCCGGGAATGGCATTCTAGGGGCGAGGCCCACATCAGTTCAGTATCAGTCCTGGCAGGTACGAAACTACATGTATGGAGATATCAGATCAGCCAGGTATGGAACTCCGGGTATGGAGATATCAGATCAGCCAGGTACGGCACTCCGAGTATGAAGATATCAGATCAGTTTTGCCAGATACGGTACTCCGGATATGAAGAAGTCACCGCGACACCCTAGGTACGGGGTTAGCATTCAGACATTTATGGCTCTCTGGTACGGAGATGTCACTGCGACACCCTAGGTATGAGGTTAGCATTCAGACATTTGTGGCTCTCTCACCATGACACCCTTGGTAAGGGGTTAACATTCAGACATTTGTGGCTCTCTAGGTACGGAGACGTCACCGCGACACCCTAGGTACGAGGTTAGATTCATACATTTGTGGCTCTCTAGGTACGGAGACGTCACCGTGACACCCTAGGTACGGGGTTAGCATTCAGAAATTTGTGACTCTCTAGGTACGGAGACGTCACCGCGACACCCTAGGTACGGGGTTAGCATTCAGACATTTATGGCTCTCTAGGTACGGAGACGTCACCGCGACACCCTAAGTACGGGGTTAGCCTTCAGACATTTATGGCTCTCTAGGTACGGAGACGTCACCGCGACACCCTAGGTACGGGCTTATCATTCAGACATTTATGGCTCTCTAGGTACGGAGACGTCACCGTGACACCCTAGGTATGGGGTTAGCATTCAGATATTTGTGGCTCTCTAGGTACGAAGACGTCACCGCGACACCCTAGGTACGGGGTTAGCATTCAGACATTTGTACCTCTCTAGGTACGGAGACGTCACCGCGACACCCTAGGTACGAGGTTAGCATTCAGACATTTGCGACTCTCTAGGTACGGAGATGTTACCGCGACACTCTAGGTACGAGGTTAGCATTCACACATTTATGGCTCTTTGGGTACGGAGACGTCACCCCGACACCCTAGGTACGGGGTTAGTATTCAGATATTTGTGGCTCTCTAGGTATGGAGACGTCATCGCGACACCCTAGGTACGGGGTTAGCATTCAGACATTTGTGACTATCTAGGTACGGAGACGTCACCGTGACACCCTAGGTACGGGTTAGTATTCAGACATTTGTGGCTCTCTAGGTACGGAGACGTCACCGTGACACCCTAGGTACAAGGTTTAGCATTCAGACATTTGTGGCTCTCTAGGTATGAAGACGTCACAGCGACACCCTAGGTACGGGGTTAACATTCAGACATTTGTGGCTCTCTAGGTACGGAGACGTCACCTCGACACCCTAGGTACGGGGTTAGCATTCAGACATTTATGACTCTATAGGTATGTAGACATCACCACGACACCCTAGGTACGAGGTTAGCATTCAGACATTTGTGGCTCTCTAGGTAAGGAGACGTCACTGTGACACCCTAGGTACGGGGTTAACATTCAAACATTTATGGCTCTCTAGGTACGGAGACGTCACCGCGACACCCTAGGTACGGGGTTAGCATTAAGACATTTGTGGCTCTCTAGGTACGGAGACGTCACCACGACACCCTAGGTATAAGGTTAGCATTCAGATATTTGTGGCTCTCTAGGTACGGAGAAGTCACCGCGACACCCTAGGTACTGGGTTTAGCACGCAAGGTACGTCATGTGGACTATTATAGACTACCATGGTTTATGTGGATTAGCGAGGACTACCGTGGACTATCGTGAAGTGTTGAGGACTACCGTGGATTATGTGGACTACCGAGGACTACCGTGGACTATCGTGAAAGTGTTGTGGACTACCGTGGATTATGTGGACTACCGAGAACTACCGTGGACTACCGTGGAATATGTGGATTACCGAGGACTACCGTGGACTATCGTGAAGTGTTATGAACTACTGTGGACTACCGTGGATTATGTGGACTACCGAGGACTACCGTGGACTATCGTGAAGTGTTGTGGACTACCGTGGATTATGTGGACTACCGAAGGCTACCATGGACTATCGTGAAGTGTTGTGGACTACCGTGGATTATGTGGACTACCAAGGACTACCATGGACTATCGTGAAGTGTTGAGGACTACCGTGGATTATGTGGACTACCGATGACTACCGTGGACTATCATGAAGTGTTGTGGACTACGTGGATTATGTGGACTACCGAGGACTACCGTGGACTATCGTGAAGAATTGTGGACTACTGCGACGCCCTAAGTACGAGGTTTAGCACACCAGGAATGGCACACCATTAAATTCAGTTCAGAGCAACAGGAAAACCATATGGCAGCGGGCGAGCAAGGTAAGTGAAAATACATTGCACGTACTTTTATAGGATTGTCATTGTCACACAATGCATAAGTCCCATCAAAGTGGGGGTGACTGTAGGCATTGCATTTTTGCTTATAAGCCGCGATGATGAGTCTCGTATGGAGACCCTACCTCTTTAGTTGTGAAAGCCGCGGGAAACGGACGTTGGAAGGGTAAAGTTGGAAAAAGAAATTTTCGTTGGATTTAATCACATTGTTTTGCTTCGGTTTCTTGTTGGATCTCTGTTTCAAAGCTCATTCTCGGCCCAAAACTCCCATAGACCACTTACCAAGCCACTAACCAAACCCAGAATACCCAAACCTACCCAAAAACCAAACTACACGCCCATGAACCAAAACCCACGCCCATAGGACCTCATTCACGCCCATATTGCCCTTAATTAGGTAAATGCACATTTAACACATGCTTAAATCAAGTCAAATCCATGCCTAATTAAGAGAAATCTCATAGATCCATTTCCTAATCAAAATCCAATCACAATCCTAAATTAGGAGATCTTTTCCTTATGAGATACCAATTAGATAGATGTCACCATCAATAGGAGATTCTTTCCTATTCCAATAAGGAAAGTCTCTTCTCCATTGCCTATAAAAAGAACCTTTCACAACCCTAGCATATACACACAATATTCACACAACAAAACCTTCCATTGCCATCCACACATACGCTCCTAAACCCTCCATTGCTGTAACCCATATCCCCACAACTTAGACCCCCAAAATAGTCCAAAAAACACCCAAAAATTGCACTAAAATCCCCTGAAAAATCACCAAAAACCGCAACCAATTGCCTACCAAAAAGTACCCAAACAGTCCCCAAAACGACCAAAACAGTGACCTGAAAAACAGCAGTAAAACAGCAGTGAAACAGAGTAAAAACAGCAGCCCGAGCAGCAAAACAGCGAGAAAAGACGTTGAGTTAGCAAATCAGAAAAGTAGCGGACCATTCACCCTTCCAACGGACGTGTAACGCCCTTTCATGAGATGACAAAAGAGGTTAGACCTGAGGGCACTTTGTTACTTACTATCTTTCGTTTATTTTATTTATTTTTAAAATATTATTGCATGAGAGTCGTTTGAGGCATGATGTGATTGTTGGAGGGGCGGAACGTGTGTTCCCTTTTGTGGTATATATGATGGAAACCCGAACGTAAATTCCGTAGCCGAATCCAAATGGACGGTAGTGCGGTTTGTACTCGGGATACAATGCCACGTACCACTCAAGAGACACATGTTTCGTTCCATCCAATCGTGTATTTGAGCATGTTAGAGTCTATAGGTGGTTTATTTATTATTTAAAGCATGATTTAATTTAGTTTGTTATTTATTTTCAATGCATGATTGTGTTATTTTTATGCATGATATTTCGTTTAATTTATGTTTATGTTTAAATAGTTATTTGTTATTTTATTTTGAGGGTTCAATATGCTCGTTGTGTTATATTGCGTGTTTGCCGTTTAATGACTTATTTTTTAAGCATGCAAACTTAGATTATGAGTTATTTTGAAGAATGCATATTAGATCTAAGTTACCTTTGAGCATATATGTTGGATAGATTCGGTTAGTCTATTGCACAAATCATATCATCACAAGTGGCATAAGTAAGAGACCATTCTGAAGCCAATAGTTTGAGGTCTTCCCTTGCGAGGGGTGAGTACGGCCTTAAACTATTTTCCCAGTTCACACCGGGTGGCGACTCCATTATTCTCCAGTTTAGTCCCCCGTGGGCTACTTCGTACTCCCACTAGGCCGTGAGCCTAGAACAGCATGCGTCGCCCAAGTTCTGTGTCCTACAGTCCGACTCCACTGGGGATAGAGAATCGGCCCCGAAATCATGTCTTGTGATGTTTATGATTTGTGCTTTAGTTGACCGTGTCTATAGTGGGTTGAAAAGGGTTTAATCAAAGGCACTTTTTGAGCTAGGTGATGGTTTGGTGTCTTCCCTCATTCACTACCTTTCGAGGAAAAGCTGTGAAGGCACCTAGATAATCATTACCCGTAGCTCGTTGTGATGGAATAATTTGGAGGACTCATTGTTTATTCCTGTCACCAAGCGATAAGAGCCTAAGAGGCTTGGGTATTTAAGAGAGTTCGCTCCACCCTCCCTCTGGGGAATCTACAATGGGAAATCCATTTGACAGTCAGTCAAATATCTTAACTCGTTGGCACGTACCGTAAGGTATAAAAAAGGTGCGCTCACTTGGTCGCTTGAACCCTTGAGTGTGGAGTCCTAGTTGTGGGCAATCCTTCGTCAATGAGAGTCTTTGTCCATACCCATGTAAACCCACATGTGAACTGTAGCCATAGAACTGATAGAAATTATTTATTTGCGTTTATGTTTTGGACCGTCGTCATTTGGATCCAGTTTGACCTTTTGCCAAAAGATGTGAACTTGTTGGGCCATTTAAACTGGGACGAGTTCATGTCCTTTGATAATTGGGCCAAAAGCTTCTGAAATACCGATGGGCCATTTTATGTGTGGACCTCTTATCATTTAAAGTAGTTTAGTCATGTTATCGTAAGGTGTAAACCTGTTGGGCCTTTTCAACTGGGACAAGTTTGCACCACGCAATAATGTGATTGAACACTTTAGAATGATAATGGCCAATTAGTATAGAATTTCTTATGAATTTATGCATTACATGCATTGCACGCATACACACTGACACACATCTTAAAAGACACCATAGATTCCCGTTGGGTTAGGGAAGAAGGGAGACTAATCAAAAGGCCATCAGTGAATATTAGTGAATCCGTCAACGAGGGATCCCGAATGGATCAGATGGAAGCAAATTTCGCTAAGATGACTGAACAACTGCAAGCTCTGACTGTTGCCATGTCTAATATGGTTGCACCCCGCGCTGCGGGAGGATCTGGGAATGAGAGGCAAGAGAGCCCTGTTTGACAGTTATGACCCATAGCATCACTGTTTGTAAAAGACATTGTGTTTTTTGTACAAAATTAACTATGTATTAATGAAATTGCCTTTTACCGTTTTGTAAATTTATTTACTTTAATATAAATGGTAGAAGTCCATATGATTAGTATCAGATTAAGATGATATGAGACAGTATCAATCCATAAAGATTTAATTATTAAATATCCATAGTCGTAGTATTATCGAGATAGGACATCGATAATGCGGTATAGGCTAGTATTGCACTTGTGTGCGTTGTGAGGGCATAACGGCATAGTTCTCATATATTTAAGTATAGGATACTTATGCAAGTGCGATGGGAGGTTGTGTTTTACCGATGGTACGGAAAACAGCTTCGCTCTGGATAGACCCCGTGGAATCCCATTGGTAGTATGTATACGTGTCTATGGGAGTCCACGTCAGGGTAGATGTATTTGGTCTTAACCTGAGACTCGCATCGCTAATGCTTGCGACAATCGGTAAACTTTGATTTTGGTCGTCCAGGGCTTTAACAGGTTCTGTGTACGCATCTTCTGGGTTTATTGAGAATCATAGTGCATTGGATGTGATGTCAAGATAGAAGTATCACTTCAGACATATGGAGATGATGATCACGCAGGGATTTAGAACTGGTTCTCTATAGTGTTGCAACCATCGGGATAATATGACAAGGTCATGATTATCCGATTCAAATAGACTAGTTGCTTGATATCCGATATGTGCTTCGTACGGGGAAGACACTATCCAGCCCCAGGCCTTGTACGTGACATCTGATACTGGATGGTTATACACTATACTGCGGTATACTACAACTGACAAAGATCTTATATTCCAGTAAGAATATTTCTAGAGAATTGGGTAGGCATGGCGCTTTGCTAGAAGCCAACCTTGTCTCGTAAATCGGTAAAAATGTAGTACTTGGTACGTACGTGTTCGGATATACCGACGACCGGATTTACTGCCAACATATCTAGAGATCTCTTGGGTCGCTTCCCGAAGATTCACCGATGACGTATGATTCGAACTCAATTAATCTTGGATTAATTGCGGAGAGACTTTATCTTGGATAAAGTACTATTTGAAGAGAGAGAAAGATTAATTTGGAATTAATCGTTAAAATAATATATTCGATATATTAAACGAAATTTGATTTCGACGCGGAATTAAAATTAGATTTTAATTTGGGCAAACGAATTAATTTGGAGTTAATTCGTTAGCGACGTGAATAGTAATTTTGCTAGGCATAATTATTTAATTAAATTTGATTTAATTAACGTCGTGACGGAAGTTCGCTAATTCAGAATTATCGAACCCGAGCCCGGGAGTGTTTGCGGGCCCACTCTCATTCGGAATCAAGTGGGACCCACATGTCACATCAGCCATCACATCACTTGTCATTGTTTTACTTTATGGTGATGGGTTTAGGTGGAAGAGTGAATTACACTCCAAGTCAAAGTGATAGACCTTTGACCTTGTCATTTACCAACTTTGGTATATGATTTTTATATTTGTTTTTGAAATAAATATAAAAGGTTTTTGGTAAATCAAACTCAACACTTTACTTCTTCTCTCCTTCAAATTGGCGTGAAAGTCACTATTCACAGCACTCTCATTTTTCAGTTTTTGTTGCAAAAACTTGAAGGATTTGTGTATGTTTGGAACATTAAATCACATACAAGGCTAGCACCATCAAGGGATCATACAAAGGTGTTATGGGAAACTAATTCTTGAGCTTGGAAGGATCAAACAAAGCTTGGAGCTTCCCCATTCATCTTGGCCGAAACCCTCACTGCACAAAGGGAGAAATTTTGTTGCTCAACGGATCCACAAACAGATCGATGTAAGTGTGTTTCTGCCACTCTTCATCCTTATTCATTCTTATTTACATGCTTATATGATCTTGGGACTTGTTTTAGAAACTCCAACAATGGTATCATTGAGCTTAATGAGCATGAAAAATATTAGGGTAAAATTTGGGGAAAATTGATTGAAGCATGATTTGATGAAATGGTTTGATTAAATATGCTTAAATGTATGTTACTTGATGTTATACATTATCAATTTCATGAAAAAAAATTTGGATTAATTTTTCCCCCCATATATGGCTTGGCCGAATCTTACCCCATGCATTGCACTTGGTATTTTGTTGTTTGTAAGATCATTGGATGACTTTAAACGGACATAAAATGACGATTTGTAATTCAATTGGATTGAAAACGAAATCGGTGTAATTTCACTACCTTGGCCGAATGTAAAAGAGGCATGTTGGGGACTTGATTTTTTGATTAAATAATGTTGGACATGTATTTAAGATAAAAGTATGATTAATGGATTAATTTGATGTTTTGGAAATATTGATTTAAAGGATTAATCATAACATTACACTTTAATTAATTAAATGATAAAATTTGGAATTTTAAAATTTGATTAATTGGGCTTAATTTTGAATTGGGCTTAAAACTATTATATTTGGGCATAATGGGCTTGGTTGGGCCAAGTAGGTTTAGGCCAAATTGGGCCTAAATCACACCATTAAGTCCAAATGTAATAAATGGGCTTTTTGTTTAATTGGGCCTTATGGGCTTGATATTGATTTTATGGCAAATGAGGGTGATTCCTTATTGGGCTTGGTAATTGGGTTTGACTCAAATTGACCAAAGCCCAAGCCTAATGAAATCAATTGAAAGCCCATCGGACTTTAATTAAACGGACATTAGATGTTAGTTGGGATTTGAGACCCGATATGATTAGATTTGGAATCTAAGTCATTAAAGCGCATTAAAAGTGTAAATATTTAATTTGGAATTAAATAATAGAATTAGTGTTGAGTACGACTTAAATTGGATTTAACGAGTAGTTCGATATAATTCATGAATTCGTACTTTACATACTTATTCTCAAACGAGTTGGACTCGCGCAAAATCAAACTGTTGATTGAACATTGGATGATCACGTAATTAAAGACTAATTAATTGGATTAGATTGGTTGTAGAACATGCCTTGAATGAATAAATGTGGATGTGTTGAATGAATAGTGTATATCGGATGGATATTAGAAGGGAAAAGGTAATTTTGGAAATTATTGTAAATTTGGAATTTATAAATTGGACCTGCGTGTCCAGCCTTGTCTCTTATTATCTCTTTGTATTCCCTTCTCACCTAATTCCCCTCATTGCAATGAGGTTTCTGTAATTATATTATGTAATTGGGTAGAAGTAGAATAGTGCTAGCCGGGGAGCGGAAATAGAGTGATTTCTTCTAGGAATAATATGTTTATATATCCATCTGCATATCACTATTATTTACTTTTCGCGCCTTATGATGTTTTAGAAGCATGCTTAAGGGTGTATGATGAGAACTTAACAAAGATAATAAATTGGTTGCCAATTTACGCGAAAAACCCTCAAATAAATATTAAGCGATTTTTCCTTCCGTTGAGTGATTCTTACTCAAGATCCAAAATTGGCATTGGTTTGTTGGCCAAATTCAAGGCCTTTGTCAATTGCGGATGTGTTTGAATCATGAGAGTTTTGTACTATATCGGTGTCTTGTCCAAGTTGTGATTTGTTGGCCAAAGTCAAGATCACTTCTTGTCCAACGACATTGATCACGAAACTTTCCATGTCAACGGGTCCCGCTTAACTGGAATCATTAAGCTTGTTGTGCCAAAGCCAAGGCTTAGTTGATTCAGAGGAAAAGGTTAGGAAATACATTGGATGTATTGACATATGTATTGTATATATATTTCGGACTTGGACGTCCACCTACCGGATCTAGGAATTGGATGAGATCCAATTGATCTTCGAGATCTACCTAGTTAAATATCATACAGCTTGTTGGCCAAAGTCAAGGTTGTACGTTATTTAACGGGATCCTAGCCCACTAGGAAACTGGGTTTCCCGAGTACTCGACAGAGGGTTAGAGGCTCGCCGAAAAATAGTGGGAGGCTAGTATTGAATCTGCAATTTCATTCAGATACTTAGCATTACGCGCTTTCAAATTATTTCATCAAAATTTATATTATTAGTTGGACTAATATAATGTTATTTTTCTATGTAACAGTTAGACTGTACCCATTATCGTTGACTAGATAGTTAGACTATCGTAGTCAAGATGACTGGCAAAGGAAATGTCCGCGACATAATCATGGGAGAGAATGTCTTTAAGGGCACAAACTTTGCAGATTGGGAGATGAACCTAAGGATAGTCCTTGGGGCAGAGAGGTTGCTGTATACCATAAATACACCTCTTGGGCCTAAGCCCACCGCTGATCAGACACTTGAGCTGGAGCTTTGGAAGACTCACAGCGATGATTGTGACACTGCTCAGTCCATTATGCTCGCTTCAATGACTCAATATTTCCGCCGCCAAAATAGGGACTTGGATCCTTATACCATGATGGCGAGATTGCAAGATCTGCATCGCTCTAACAAGAGGATGCGGAGGTATGAGTTAGTAACGAAGCTCTTTCGCGCTCGCATGTCAGAAAGTATATTTGTTGAGTCCCATGTGGCGCAGATGATTGCTGACATCGATGAGTTAGCTACTATGGGGATAGTCTTTGAGGCAGAGATTACTGTAGACATGGTCTTGCAATCTCTCCACGATTCCTGGAGACAGTTCATCATAAACTATAATTTGATGAACACTGACGACACTCTTGGAGAGTTATTGTCTACTCTCAAGGAAGCAGAGAAGGAGCTTCTCAAAGGAAACAAGCGCGAGGCGCACTTTGCTTCGACATCTCAGAAATCGAGGGCTGGGCCCAAGGCAACTGGAGGTGTGAAGAAGAAGAAGCATAAGGGCAAGGGCAAGGCCAAAACGTCAAAGGCTTCTGGGAATCCAAAGGACCAATCACAAGATGTTTGCCTACAGTGTGGCAAGCGGGGTCACTGTTTTTAATGATGATGCTCCGGTGTTTGATGATGACCTGGCTGACTATGCCGCTGGGAGGATAGCCGGAACTCAGGCTGAAATGCAAAGGCTCCGCGATCAGATGGAGTCTGTCACCCGTAAGCTGAGGGGGAAACATGAGGATCTACTGGATTATGATTCAATGACCTTTGTGGAGCAGCTGCCAGCGCAGTTTAAAATGTCTGACATTGTCAAGTTTAATGGGAATGGGGACCCGATGGTCCATTTATGACAATATGTCTCGGTGATGAGTTCGGTTGGCCTATCTCAGCGCCAAGTCTAGAAGATGTTCGGGATGTCACTCGAGGGGGCACATGTGGTTTGGTATCATAGCCTTGAGAAGAAGGTTAAGGAGGATTGGAGGGAGTTGGCTGATGCCTTCTTGAAGCAGTACGTGACTGACTTAGAGACCGACTTGTCGCTCCGCGACCTGGAGAATACTAAGCAGAAGCCCGAAGAGGCTTTAAAGACTATGTTGACCGCTGGAGAAGCCAGCTCCTAAAGATGCAGACCAGGCCTTCTGAGAAGGATCGGATTAAGATGATCAAGGGGACAAAGCCCTCGATCTATGGTAAACTGAGGAGAATGACTTCGATGATTACAGATTTCCGCCAGCTGAGGGAAACTGTCATGGAAATTCAAGAAGAGGAAGTCGAGAACCGGAAGTTTTATGGACAGAATAGAAGAAATTTTGGGGGACATCCTGAGACCAAGCCCGCTATTGCCGAGGTTGCTGCCATCAAGAATAGGCGCTTTTCTAACCTGGGCAGACCCTTGTCCAAAATACTTGAGAAGTTAACCAGGTAAGGACTCTTAAAACCTTTGGAGTCAAGACCACTCCCAAATCCTCCCCCACTAAACCTAAATACGAACCGCTACTGCCACTTCCACCAGTAACCCGGCATGACACCGATAGCTGCACCCGTCTCCGCCATGAGATCCAAGACTTAATTGACTCCCATAAGATCCCTGACCCTGAAAATGAACAGCTAAACACATAACATAACCCATTACCTAACTACCACTCTGTCCCGCCACCCATCTATATGATTAACTCCGGCCTAACTGAAAGCTTCGTCCTCCAAGCTCTCAACCACCCAGCTTCTTTCACGGGGATAAGGAATGACAACGATGAAGAACCATAGGCCGAGGAAGAAGGCTATGCTTTGAATAATGAAACTATTCTTTCTGGTTTATTTCCTGCATTTTTAATAAAGACATTGACTTCATCTATCTGTTTGAGCATTTTTCTGAATGATAATAAAGAAGTTCATTTCGCTTACTTGCCTGAATCTCCCCTTCTCAACCTGCAACATGAGTACATTTGACAAAGCATTCAACCTTGGTACTATGATACTCAATAATGTTTAGATCACGGGGAATCCTCGGAAGAAGCAAGCAGAAAAGATAAGATAGTCATGTAGAAATTGGGAAATGGAGCAGTGAGACTGTCAGATTTGGAAGGGAACGAGTTCACCGAGCCGATCAATGTTGATAGATTGAAGCTGTATTTTGCCTAAGACTGAGTAGTCACCTGCAGAAGACCTAACCCGACGGGATAAGAAAACTCATGCATGCATGCATACACGTAACGCATATTTTACATCCTTTTTTGTGTTTGTTTTGTTTTGTATTCACAGGTTTTGAAGAAGAAAAGAGAAAGCGGCAAAGACACGCCCATCAAAAATAGAGAAAGAACAGTATCAGATTCAGGTAGTAATCCTGGGGCTGAGGCCCACATCGGTGTCATGATTCAGGTGGTAATCTGAGGGTTGAGGCCCATATGAGTTTGAGTTTCAGGTATGTATCTCAGGGGGCGAAGCCCACAAAGGAAGAATTCCTTGGAGTAGGTGGAAAAAAAGAGGAGAGAGATAAGAAAGAAATAAAGAAAAAGAGAGAGAGAAATCTTTGGTAGATAGACATATGTCCGGTGATGACATTGTGTGCTGTAGGAAGAGGCCTTAGAAACGAGAAGTGTGAGAAGCGCTCTTATCCGGTATTCGGAATGGATTGATCTCAGCTAGATTCATGAAGCACTTGATAAAGGTATCTCAACAGTAGAAGCCTGAGCGGTTGATGGGATGACTAGTTGAAGAGATGGTGGACCGGTGAATGACCGTTTGCTTGGATGTCCACACTGATATGCTTTTGCTATGATACATGATATGGTTGGAAAATAAAGAAAGAAAAGTCTCTACAAAGAAAAGAAAAACAATTCCACCTATAACCGATAAGCGTGAAGCTAACTATGGGCGAGTATTAGGACCATCATGATGATAAATGCTACCTTTAAGGGTAAGTGTGTCAAGAAAAGAAAAAAGAAAAAAAAAAAAAAGAAAAAAGAAAAAAGAAAATAGAAAAAAGTTATAAATGAAAAGAAAGAGACGATGCAATAAAAGAAGACCATATCATGTTGAGTATGCTATAGTAATCACAGAATGTGACCTAGACATCTAGGTTGGTTAGACCCACTGGTCTAATTCTTCGAAGCGAAATCATCGAGTTGGCTGACTTAAGGAATAAGCTGCGAAAGAGCCTTAGCGCACACACACTAGGAGTTTAGTTCAGATCACCCGTTCAGAGGATTGGGTTTGAGTATGTCGAGTACTTTGAAGATTCTTTGACTTTGACGCGAAGCATCCGTTGAGATAAAAATATGTTTAGCTATCAAGATTATCTCGAAGAGAGGCACTACAGTATGTTGAAAGAGAGTTCAGTAACAGTTTCTGCCGGGTATGGCATTCTGGGGGCGAGGCTCGCATCAGTTCAGTATCAGTTTCTGCTGGGTATGGCATTCGAGGGGCGAGGCTCACACCAGTTCAGTATCAGTTTCTGCCAGGTATGGCATTCTAGGGGCGAGGCCCACATCAGTTCAGTATCAGTTTCTACCGGGTATGGCATTCTGGGGGCGAGGCCCATATTAGTTCAGTAACAGTCCTACCAGGTACGGCACTCCGGGTATGGAGATATCAGATCAGCCAGGTATGGAACTTCGGGTATGGAGATATCAGATCAGCCAGGTACGACACTCCGGGTATGGAGATATCAGATCAGTTTTGTCAGATACGGCACTTCAGATATGGAGAAGTCACCGCGACACCCTTGGTACGGGGTTAACATTCAGACATTTGTGGCTCTCTAGGTACGGAGACGTCACCGTGACACCCTAAGTACGGGGTTAGCATTCAGATATTTGTGGCTCTCTAGGTATAGAGACGTCACCGCGACACCCTAGGTACGGGGTTAGTATTCAGACATTTGTGGCTCTCTAGGTATGGAGACGTCACCGTGACACCCTAGGTACAGGGTTAGCATTCAGACATTTTTGACTCTCTAGGTACGGAGACGTCACCGCGACACCCTAGGTACGAGGTTAGCATTCAGACATTTGTGGCTCACTAGATACAGAGACGTCACCGCGACACTCTAAGTACGGGGTTAGCATTCAGATATTTATGGCTCTCTAAGTACGGAGACGTCACCGTGACACCCTAGGTACAAGGTTAGCATTCAGACATTTGTGGCTCTCTAGGTACGGAGACGTCATGACACCCTAGGTACGGGGTTAGCATTCAGATATTTGTGGCTCTCTAGGTACGGAGATGTCATGCGACACCCTAGGTACGGGGTTTAGCACGCCAGGTACGACATATGGACTATTATGGACTACCGTGGATTATGTGGACTAGCGAGGACTACCGTGGACTATCGTGAAGTGTTGAGGACTACCGTGGACTACCATGGATTATGTGGACTACCGAGGACTACCGTGGACTACCGTGGACAACCGTAGATTATATGGACTACCGAGGACTACCGTGGATTATGTGGACTACCAAGGATGACAGTGGACTACCGTGGATTATGTGGACTACCGAGGACTACCGTGGACTATCGTGAAGTGTTATGGACTACCGTGGATTATGTGGACTACCGAGGACTACCGTGGACTATCTTGAAGTGTTGTGGACTACCATGGACTATGTGGACTACCATGGACTATCGTGAAGTGTTGTGGACTACCGTGGATTATGTGGACTACCGAGGACTACCGTGGACTATCGTGAAGTGTTGAGGACTACCGTGGATTATGTGGACTACTAAGGACTACCGTGGACTATCATGAAGTGTTGTGGACTACCGTGGATTATGTGGACTACCGAGGACTACCGTGGGCTATCGTGAAGAATTGTGGAATACTACGATGCCCTAAGTACGGGGTTTAGCGCGCCAGGAATGGCATACCATCAAATTCAGTTCAGAGCAACAGGCAAACCAGGTGGGAGCTGGTGAGCCAGGTAAGTGAAAATGCATTGTACGTACTTTGATAGGATTGTCATTGTCACACACTGCACAAGTCCCATCAAAATGGGGGCGACTGTAGGCATTGCATTTTTACATATAAGCCCCGATGATGAGTCTCGTATGGAGACCCTACCTCTTTAGTTGTGAAAGCCGCGGGAAACGGACGTTGGAAGGGTAAAGTTGGAAAAAGAAATTTTCATTGGATTTAATCTCGTTGTTTAGCTTCGGTTGCTTGTTGGATCTCTGTTTCAAAGCTCATCCTCCGCCCAAAACTCCCATAGACCACTTACCAAGCCACTAACCAAACCCAGAATACCCAAACCTACCCAAAAACCAAACCACACGCCCTTGAACCAAAACCCATGCCCATAGGACCTCATTCACGCCCATATTGCCCTTAATTAGGTAAATGCACATTTAACACATGCTTAAATCAAGTTAAATTCATGCCTAATTAAGAGAAATCTCATAGATCTCTTTCCTAATCAAAATCCAATCACAATCCTAAATTAGGAGATCTTTTCCTTATGAGATACCAATTAGATAGATGTCACCATCAATAGGAGATTCTTTCCTATTCCAATAAGGAAAGTCTCCTCTCCCTTGCCTATAAAAAGAACCTTTCACCACCCTTCACAACCCTAGCACATACATACAATATTCACACAACAAAACCTTTCATTGCTGTCCACATATACGCTCCTAAATCCTCCATTGTCGTAACACATATCCCTACAAACAACCTCTGTTCACGCCCCCTCTCTCATTGCCCAGTTCACGCCTCTCATTGCCCAGTCCACAGCTCAAATAAACGCATCACAAGACCCTAAAATAGCCACATAATGCAGCCCCAGTGCACGCCAAACATAGCCCTAAACCTACCAACAGTTCACGCCCAAACTGCTCACTGCACTGCCCTCATAAACTGCAGCACATCACAGCCCGGTTCTGCCCAGTTTTTTCCGTAACTTAGACCTCCAAAACAATCCAAAAAAAACCCCAAAACTGCACAAAAACCCCATGAAAAATCACCAAAAACAGCAACCAATTGCCTACCAAAAAGCGTCCAAACAGTCCCCAAAATGACCAAAACAGTGACCTAAAAAATAGCAGGAAAACAGCAGCGAAACAGAGTAAAAACAGCAGCCCGAGCAGCAAAACAGCGAGGAAAGACGTTGAGTTAGCAAATCGGAAAAGTAGCGGATCATTCGCCCTTCCAGCGGACGTGTAACGCCCTTTCATGAGACGACAAAAGAGGTTAGACCTGAGGGCACTTTGTTACTTACTATCTTTCGTTTATTTTATTTATTTTTAAAATATTATTGCATGAGAGTCGTTTGAGGCATGATGTGATTGTTGGAGGGGCGGAACGTCTTTGTGGTATATAGGAGGGAAACCCGGACGTAAATTCCTTAGCCGAATCCGAATGGACGGTAGTGCGATTTATACTCGGGATACAACGCCACGTACCACTCAAGAGACACATGTTTCGTTCCATCCAATCGTGTATTTGAGAATGTTAGAGTCTATAGGTTGTTTCTTTATTATTTAAAGCATGATTTAATTTAGTTTGTTATTTATTTTCAAAGCATGATTGTGTTATTTTTATGCATGATATTTCGTTTAATTTATGTTTATGTTTAAATAGTTATTTGTTATTTTGTTTTGAGGGTTCAATATGCTCGTTGTTTATATTGCGTGTTTGCTGTTTAATGACTTATTTTCTAAGCATGCAAACTTAGATTATGATTTATTTTGATGAATGCATATTAGATCTAAGTTACCTTTGAGCATATATGTTGGATAGATTCGGTTAGTCTATTGCACCAATCATATCATCACAAGTGGCATAAGTAGGGGACCATTCCGAACCCAACGGTTTGAGGTCTTCCCTTGCGATGGGTGAGTGCGACCTTAAACTATTTTCCCGGTTCACACCGGGAGGCGACTCCATTATTCTCCGGTTTAGTCCCCCGCGGGCTACTCTGTACTCCCACTAGGCCGCGAGCCTAGAACAACATGCGTCGTCAACATTTGTGTCCTACAACTACGTATACTACACCTGATATAGATCGCTTATTCCTGTAAGCATGTTTCTGGAGAATTGGGTAGGCATGGCGCTTTGCTAGAAGCCAACCTTGTCTTGTAAATTGGAAAAAATGTAGTACTAGGTACGTACGTATTCAGATAGTATGATAACCGTATTTACTACCAACATATCCGGGGATCTCATGGGTGGCTTCCTGAAGATTCACTGATGACGTATGACTCGCACTTTATTAATCTGGGATTAATTAGATGAGAGAGAAAATTAATCTGGGATTAATTACGGAGATATTTTATCTAGGATAAAATATTATTTAAAGAGAGAGAACGATTAATTTAGAATTAATCAATAAATTAATATATTCGATATATTAAATGAAATTGGATTTCAACGCAGAATTAAAATCAGATTTTAATTCTGGCAAACTAGTTGATTTAGAATTAATTCGTTAGCGACGTGAATAGTAATTTTACTAGGCATAATTATTTAATTAAATTAGATTTAATTACGACGCGACAGAAAATTCATTAATTCGGAATTAGTGAATCCGAGCCCGGGAGTGTTTTCGGAACCATTCGTATTTAGAATCGAAGTGGGACCCACAAGTCACATCTAGCGTCACATCATTCGTCAATCAAGTGATAGATGTCTTTCACTTTGAGTGATTCACACCAGTCACTATTCATGAGTGATATGAATAGTGATAGATGTTGATGGATGAGTGTTTTACACTCAAGTTTGACTTATGAAAGACATTTATTATTTTTAATATTTGGTATATGTCTTTTGATTTTGAAATCCATCAAACAACACTCATCTCTCCCTCTCTTTATGCATTCGGCCAAGGAGGCCTTCTTCCCCCTCTCTCAAATTTTGGCTTTTGAAGCCATTTTTCCTTCTCATTTTCTTGGCTTGGCCGAGAGATGTAAAGAGAAACAAAGTGCTAGCACACACAAGGGTTATACAAGGTGATAGGGAAACCTACTTGTGAGCTTGGAATCCATTGATAAAGCTTGGAGCTTGAAGATGAAGATGGAGGACAAAGAACCATGCTTGGTCGTGAGCTTCACCAACAAGGATGAAAAAGTTTTGTTCTTCGTAGCATCCAATCCGTTCATTTTGAGTATGATTTTGCCATTCTCCTTTGTGTATTCACATGTGTTTCATTGCTTGATTTGATCATTGGGAATTAATAGAAAACCAATAAGATGGGACCGTCAAATCCGTTCGGTATAATACAGTCGACTTTCAATTTATGATCACGAAATAACACTTGAAACTGGTTTCCAACGTTATATCACGACCATGGATTTACTAGATCGTAAACATGTGCTGGATGCCTATGCCCTTTACAGAAGACTGACAGATCCTATCTTGATACGCACTGGATATCATGAGCATCAATCCACACCCAACGAACAGGCGGACGTCTGATCATGGCTAGATCGTTGACGTGACTGCCATCAAAGTGTGGAGGATAACTCATATATTCATAGTGGTATCTCAAGTCAAAGGACCATTATGCTCGCTCAACTCGAGAAGGGTCCTTTTGACGTTGATGTACCATATATTAGGAAACCTTTCGTGAGTCGTTCAGTGCCTTATCAAACCAACACCTACATATCTATACGAGTCTCCCGAGACTTATGGTTCACTGGGATAAACCATCAGAAAAAGTCACAATATACGGCATGTACTGGTCTCAGCGGATTTACTAACCGACCCATGTTAGCAAATCTTGACTAGAAACTATATTTAAGGATATACAACTAATAATGCGCTTCCCAATGTGTTATAACTGCACATTATACTATAAATCATAGGGTCTTTATCTAATATACACGTATCACTGAACCAGATTCAGTTTCGATCTAATCCTAATAAGATATTTAATCGCAATTAGATCGAATAAGCGTATAAAAGACAAGGGTGCTACCATAAACATAGTAATATTATGGAAAATACAATTGCTCATATTTATGAATCAGACATAAATACGATCCGTATTGGCACTCCGAGCACTAACCCTAATAAAAGAGTACCTCTGTAAAAACTTCTCCATGAAAGACTTGGTTGAAGCTTCATATATACTTGGTATAAAACTCTATAGGAATAGAGAAAGGAAACTGATCGGGTTATCTCAATCTTCGTACATAGATAAGATCCTGGAAATGTATAACTTTAGCAATTGTAAAGTTATTAATATACCTTTTCGACATGGCATTTATCTTTCCAAGAAGATGTGTCCTCAGACGGAAGATGAAAAGGCTAGAATGTCTAGCCAACATTATGCATATTGCTTAGGAAGCATTATGTATGCCATGTTATGTATGAGGCCTGATATTAGCTATGCAGTAAGCGTTACTAGCAGATATCAGTCGAATCCAGGTAACGACCATTGGATGGTCATTAAATATATCCTAAAGTATCTAAAATGTACTAAGGATAAGTTTCTTATTTATGGAGAAAGTGATTTACAGTTAAAAGGATATACAGATTCTGACTTTCAGTCAGATCCTAATGATAGAAAGTCTACCTCAGGTTTTTTATTTACTCTTAATAATATTGCAATTAGTTGGAAATGTTCCAAACAAAGATCAACATCTGATTCCACTACTGAGGCGGAATATATTACGGCATCAGATGCTGCAAAAGAAGTTGTATGGATTAGAAAATTTATCACTGAATTGGGAGTTGTCCCAAGCATCAAGGATTCGATCCCGTTATTCTGTGATAATAGTTGTGATATTGCATAAGCAAAAGAACCCAAATCATATCAGAAATCGAAACATATGGAACGGAAGTACCACATTATTCGTGAGATCATCGCTCGAGGAGATTTTGTTATATGTAAGATATCTGGAGAGGAAAACGTAGCAGATCCGCTTACGAAGGCCTTGCCTCCGAGACTATATGATAGATATATAGAGGCGATGGGTATTAAATACCATCAAATTTGGCAGTAGAGCAAGTGGGAGAAAATGTTGGAGTTGGTGCTCTGCGCGTCAAATTTTGTTGTAGTTATTGTAAATACGATGTAAATTATATTTATTATGAATAAAATTAAGTAATTTTCATTAATATAATCTTATATATGGTAAAGGCGTAAATGATCGTAGAATGAATAGTTGTGACATAATTTTAAAAGCGCCGCAATTGTTACTGAGAAATGTCACAATATAATTCATTCTTAAATGTTCCTGGTCAAGGTTTACATATCTAGTCTGTTAGTAAGCCTGTGAGACCGGTATTTGTCGTATATTAGAATTGTTCAAATGGTTTATCTCAGTAAACCATTAATCTTGGGAGACTCGTATAGACACGGAAATATTTATTGGATAAATACTGAACGACTCATTTAAATATTCCTGATAGATGGTACACCAATGTCAATAAGAACATGGAAATGGTTTCCGTGACAGATAAACTTGAACTTAGAGAGTCTCACAATATAAAGTGTACTCGATGAGAATTTGGGAATTAATTATGGATAATTCGGATTATTCATAATTTACACATGCGTATTAAATAATGTGTATCTGTATACGATACATAATTTAGATTAGATACACATTATTAACCAATAAAATTTTGACACTTGATTTATTATTATTATTAGTTAATTAATTATTAATAGTGATAAAATGGAAGAATATTCTCGAAATATTATTCCATGGCATTATTTAAGATAAGAATATTATTAGAATATTTTCTTACTCATTTGGCAAAATTTGATTTACTAAACCATGGAATTTTGACACACGGTTTTTATTAACAAAAATATCAAAATAATTATGTTATTTTGGATAAGATCAATAGATGTCAAAATAATAACCAAATTAATTGTTATTTTTAGATTAAAAATTGGATAAATTTGAAATTAGGCTAAATAAAATATATAAATGAAATTTGTTTCATTTTATTGAGCTTTTAGTACCTCTCATGTGTTGAGAAAAATAAAGAAAAGAGGGGTTAGGTTTTATTAGCATTTATCAACACCAAATAGAAGGGAACTAAAGAAATTGGAGCTTGAATTAAGGTAATCAAGAATTTCTATTTTCTATTTTCTTAAGATTTTGTTTCTCAAGCATGCAAATATGTATAGGATATTTATTGCATGTTAAATATACATATGAATCTTGGATATATATGTTTGAAATAAAATTTGGTGTTGATAGTTTTTAAACCTTATTAGTTTCTTTATTTAGCATGTGTAAATTAGATTAATTAGAGAATTAATCTAAAATTAAAATTTCCATTCTAGAGTGATTTTGCCACTACATGGTTGCCTAGAATTGTTCTTGAAACTTTATAATATGGTGATTTAATTTGAAGTAAGTTGATTGGATTATTTTGTGATTAAATTGGATTTTGGCTTGAAAAATTGGCAAAATATATTTCTGGATCAGATCTGATTTGTACACTTAAAACAGAAGATTTTTCATCTAAAAATATGTTGTTTGGGTGATATTAGATGTGTATTGGGTGGCGGATAAATTTCGAAAATTGTTCCGGGGTGAAAACGTGAGAAAATGGTGATATTCGCGTCGAAACGGGCTCCACACGTGCCGGCTGTGATCCCAGCGAACTGGGCACTGTTCAGGTAGCCTAAGGGATGACCGAACACTGCCCGAGTGTCTGGGATGGCCCAGCTTGGTGGTTGGTCAACCGATTTGACCGTTTACTTGTTACCCTTAGATTTGTCGAAAAATATTTTCGTAAAATAATTCGTCGTGTAACCAATTATATTATGTTATTAAATTTTAATAAATAATATATTTAAACTTATTTAAGTGAATTATAAATATTTGATATTAATTAATTCACTCGGAAAATTTTTAAAATGTTTAAAACCTTTTTTCGCCCTCCGCCGCGAGCTTCTGCTATTTGTATCTAAGGCTAATGAGATGTCAATAATTGGAAAAATACAAAGCGTACTTGAGGGTCTTTCTTTTCCTTTTAGCTCTGGATAGTCCTTCTTCCAGTGTCCAAACTTCTTGCATTGTAGACATTGATCACGAGCTACTTTCGATTTTACACCTTCACGCTTCTTGGAGTTCTTCTTTGATATCTTCTTCTTCCACATCTTTATTTTCTTTGACTTCCCAAAAGTCTTTGAAGAGACAGCTCCAACGTGGAGATACAGTATGGGGTTGCCTTTCTTCAATTCTTGCTCTGCCGTGCGTAGCATGTTATGAAGTTCTTCGTATGCGGCTTGCATCGAATGCATATGGAACTTTAATACAAAGCCAGCAAAAGAACCAGACAAAGAAGACATAATAAAATTACGGCTCATCCGTTCATCAAACACATTGCCATGTCATTCCAGATATCGAATCTGGTCGAACATGTTCAAAACATGAGTGCTAACAGCTCTTCCCTCCTTGAGTTCAGCACAGAATAATTCCTTAAACCTTCGATAAAGTTTCATCTCTTGATTTGCCTCGAACAACTCCTTGAGTGTTCGCAAGATGCTCCAAGCATCCGTTACTTCAATGTATTATCTCAGAAAATCTGGAACCATCGATCCCAAGATGTAGGATTTCACCTTCAGGTTATCATCCTTCCATCTATCAAAAATTTCTCGCTCTTCTGGAGTGGAGTCATGATCAATATCAACATGTAGTGGATTGATAGTGACATAAGTCAATTTTTCAAATTACAAGACAATACGTATGTTCATTTCCTATTCAAAATAGTTCTCGGCTTTTTTTTAACTTATAGGGATCCAAAAATTTCATCAATGGATTAGCACCAGCCATCTACAAGACAATATTTTTGAGTCGTAGCAGAATAGTTTTCATTCCAAAAGTGATAACACTAATTGATTATGGAATTTTAAATCTATTAGTGCTCTCCCACTACTTTACGTAATTTTGTAATCTCCCTTAACGGAAAAATAGAAATTTGACTATCAAAATTTCATAGCGGGAAGTGGATCCCATGATATTTATTCCAGCCTCACACTAATGACGATATTGGCCTTTGTAAACTCATTGGGTAGACCTCAAAGGTCAATCACTTCATGTGACTCCTAGTTTGGTCCTGAACTATTTCTTATCCTCACACAAATGGTGATATTGGATTAAGATGTATTTTATATGTATACTTGTCAATGTGCACTAATGAGCTTCGTATGTACACCTTCATACTAATGACGATATTGGATGACTACGATAACTTATCACGCTACATCTAATGTTTTACCGGAGCGATCTAAGTTCCAAGCACTTATACCCTCACACTAATGACGATATTGGATAGAAGTAGTAAGAACTCATTCATCTTCGTATTGACAAGACAGACCATCTACTAATGCTCCAACATTATTAATATTATTACTTAATTAAAGAAATCACCTAATCACGGGAGATTTATGACAATCAAGTCATTAACTTAATTAGGCCAAAGTTTTAATTTAAAACATACAATACATATCAAATATATCTTATGCATAATTAAATTAAAATTACGATGACATAGATTCAAAAATATGTATTGTGTGGTTAAACCTTTGCTACCGGTACCATTCTGTTGGGGCAGTTGTTGGAGAACCTCCAAGGTGTGTAAGCTTGACTCTAAGATCCAATCTTATTTCCAATGCTTCCAAGCTTCACTTCAAGGTCCAATCTTGATTTCTCCTAGATGAAATGTTGTAGATGTTGGGTTTTCGGGCGGTAACCCGGGTAAACGTAGCAGATCGCGGAAAATCAAAATTTTCCGATTTCAATTATTTTTCTTGGGTAATTTATTTCAATTACTCAATATTTAATAACTTAAATTTTACCCAAAAAATAGATTTTTCAGAAATTATCAATGTGCCCCAAAACTTTGAATTTTAATCATTTTAGTCCAAAATTGTCCGAAACAATTTTAATTGATTCTAAATCAATTCCAAAATGATTTATTTATGTCTAATACATAAAAATTCAGATTTGCAATTTCAGAAACCGATTTGTCCTTAATTGCTGATAGGTCCCTCAATTTTCAAGAATTTGTAATTTGGTCCTTTATGTTCAAAACAGGTCCAAATCAATTCCAAAAATTCCCAAATTTTATATACATCATATATACATCTAAAATCATCAGATATATTAAAATCCCCAATTTTGGTGAAGGTTTGAGACCCTAATTTAATAATTTCACAAATTAATCAATTATCACCAAATTAATCAAAATTCAATGTTTTAATTCAATTTTTCCAACACCAATTGAGTCTCACCATCATAAAATACACCAAGAAAAATTCTAGGTTTACTATGAGTGGCAACTAAACTCTAGAATGGTAACAATCCATCAATATGGCTAAAGTATACTTAATAAATAATTTTAAAGCAAACTTAATAATAACATGCTTTCATCTTCAAATCAAGCACCCAAACATTAATATACAACCATGAAAAATAGAGGAAAAACTAAGCTAATCAAATTGAAGCTTATGATTAAAGAAATAATTTTCAAGAGGAATAAGTGTGAAAAAACTTACCAAAATTCCATTTTTCAAAGTTTTTCTTCTTTTCCTTCTCTTTTCCTCTTTATTTCCTTTTGTAAATATGTTTAGGGTTGGAATAATGAAAACAAAAAATGAAAATCGACTTATATTTTTTTTTCTTCAATTGCCGACTTTGAAAGAAAAAATATAGCCACAAATTTTCATTTCTTTGTTTAATTAATTGGAAAATATTTAAATAATATTTGTGGTATCAAAATATCAAAATAAGTCAATATTTATCTCAAATAAACCAATCAAAAAATGCCAAAATTAACCAATTAAAATGGCCATATTTTCAATCAAAAAATGCCATTTGTCTTATCATTATAAGAAATTGGATATTAAATATTTAATTGATTTAATTATTCAACAATTAAATAAATAAATAATTTAATATAAATATCTCAAAATATATGTATTATATTTACATTAAATAATCAAAATACATATATTAATTATAAATGTCAAGGATCACAATTCGACATTTAATAAATGGCTAAAAACATTTATCTTCGTTTAAAATAATCTGTATTATTTATAAAAGTTGCCCTAATGCCCAAAGAGTATATCTCATTAGTGAGACTTTCTAGGTTCAGGCATATCTGTCACGAAATCCAATTTCGTGTCCATAATCTACCCACCCATAAATTATGACGAACACGGATAAAATCTCTGAACCATACAGGTCGAGGTCATTGCATACGTATAATCCTTATGTCACATGTATTCGGATTATCCCAGAGATATAGATATAAACGTCAAATCTCTTTAGGCATAATCCCATCGACAATTTTATTAGCAATCTCTTAAAAACACTTAGAACTAATTTCTACAGTATATCACGGGCCCATGGATTTTAACAGATTACTAATCCCATAATGGATACATATGCTCTGTACACAGAACTGACGGATCCTATCTTGATACGCACAGGATATCATGAGGATCAGTCCACACCCAACGAAAAGGCGGAGGTCTGATCTAAATAGACCAGTGACGTGACTGTCATCAAAGTGTGGAGGATACATCATATATCCCCAGTGGTACCTCAATTCGGAGGATCACTATGCTCACTCAACCCGAGAAGATTCTTATTGATGCTGGTGTACCATCTATTAAGAATCTTCGGCGAGTCGTTCAGTGTTTATCCGATATAAACACTTACGTGTCTATACGAGTCTCCCGAGACTCATGGTTCATTGAAAAACCATTAGAATCCGACATTCCAATATACGACATGTACCGGTCTCAACGGGCTTACTTATTGACCAAGTAATTGTAAACCTTGACCAGGAACAGTTAAAGAATGACACTGTTATGATACCACTCAATGTCAGTTGCGATGCTTTTACAATTGTATCATAACCAATAACTCTGTGGTCATTTACGTCTTATCATATAATAAAAGAATTTATATTAAAGAAACTGTCTATTTTATTCATTAATAAAATATATACAAGAGTATTTACAGGGAAATACATAAGAAATTGGCGCTCAGAGCACCAACCCTAACAGTAGAGACCTCACAAGCTTCTCTAAACACTTCTCTAACTTAGGCTAATCTCTAAAGAATTTGATTATGCTTGTTATTTATCTTGTAATTAAAGCCTTCATAAAGCTTGCTATTTCTAGCAAAACATAGGTAATTTTAATTAATAAAAGTTGTAATCAATTTTTAAGTGGGCTTTATCTAATTTGTCCAAATATGTATAATTAGGTGTGACTAATTTCCATTGTCTCCCACTTTAATTTAATCCAATTAAATCAAGCCAATGATTAGGAAATGGATTAGTTAAATATTTGCCACCTTGATTTAATCCAATTGAATCAATCCAAAACCACCTATTATTACAGAGTTACAATTACCATAATATCCTCAAATGGAAGAGATAATTATGATTTTACAATTAAGTCATTATGTAATTAATCCAATTAATCCAATTAGGTCAAAGTAAATAATCAATGTTATCCAATAACACTTGATTATTTTAACTGATAATTATAATATTGAATATTATCTTTTATCAAAATTAACCGGTTACCTAACTTCTCAACGAGTACACTTCATATTGGGACTTTCTAAGTTCAGACATGTTCGTCATATAAGCCTAGTTAATATGTAGGCAATTCGATCACCTCCGAATTCGCAAAGAATACGAACGACCTTTCTGAACTATACAAGTCGAGGTCATCACATATATTTAACAATCCCTCCGTCGTAGGCTATCCGAGTTGTTATCAGGAAATATATAATATACAGTCAAGTTTCCGAGACGCACATCTCATATTGACATGTCCACAATTCTTCATATTCGATGTGATCTACCCCAGGTGATCGACATTGGCCAAATATTTAAGAATCGTGAATTTACTCACATGGATACCTAAACACCTCATGGTACACATACGAGACAGCGAATCCTATCTTGATACACACTTGATTAACGATTGCATTGATCTACACCCAACGAACATCTAGAGGCCAGACCATGAATGGTTTCTGACATATATGACATCAGGGTGTGGAGGATCTCACACAAAATCAATGTTATTTTATAGTCAAAGGATCACATATGCTACTTGACTCAACGAGATTCTTATTGAATAGTGTGTACTTCCAACTATTAGGAATCACGTGTGTCGTTCAATATTCGCTTCAATAAATACCCACATGTCTATACGAGTTTCCAAAACTCATGGTACATCGGGTTAAATCATTGGAACTCTAATTCCAATATACGTCATGTGCTAGTCTTCTAGGTTATAGGAATTCGACCGTATTCCAAAACCAACGACTGGGAATATTTACTTTAAGAATAGTTCACACCTAGTGTCAAAACCATTCTAAGGTCAATGTCATTCTTAGCATATCTGTACATTAATCTAATACGCATATTGACGGTACCATTAATAAGGTATGAAATGAAAAATATAGTTATTTTATTAACAAATAATAAAATGTACAATTTGGATTAACACTCTAAGCACCAACTCCATCAAATCTACCATTTTGTAATCCAGAAACCTACCCACGATAAATTTTTTTGACCGACATCCTCTGTTTTGTACTTCTTCTCAAGAGATTCTTAGAGAATCTTCGCAGAAGCCATGTCTTGATACACATTATATAGGGTATTGTCAAGCCCTCTCAAGAGGTAATTCTTGCACAAGAAGTCGTCTGACGACCATGTCTCAACTCGTAGTTGCTTGGCTGTTTTCGTTTCTCCCTCCACATAATCCAGAGGATCTTTCTTGAGATACTTAACCAACTACAGTGTTGTCAGGTAGAAAAACTTTTTGCTCTGCCATTGTTTGAAGTTTACTCCACTAAACTTATCTCGTTTCTCTCCATGAGTGACCGATAATGTGATATTCCCACTAGCCTCGTGTAACTAAAAATGATTCAACAATCAATAAGTATGTAAAAAAAATCACACGACGATAAACTATATGATCTTGTTTATATATTACACCAAGAGTCCACTTGTTGTTATCTTGGACAATAGTATCAAATAACACAAGTCCTTAAATTTATGACTAATGTTTTTTTATGATAGGTGAGTAAAAAAAATTCACAAAGGACGAGGAAGGTCCGGTGTAACCACTTAAATCTCTGTTCATTTAGGCTCTTATCGCATTTTTGACAAAATTTCCTTAATCAAAATTCTCAATAGAATATCTTAGGCGTTCAATCTTAGAGTTACACTTTAATTCACAAGTACAATAATTTTCCAAATATCTATATATAAATTCAATCAAGCTTGGACGAAATTACTTGTGTATAATTACACTTTTAACTCGTAACCAAGTATGCAACAAATAATTTTCAACTTTATCACATTATTGACTAGTTATATGCTTGTGATAATTGAATACCCTAATATTAACTTAAACATATACTACTAAGTTTACGAAATTCAGTATATGATTTTACTAAGTTAATATTATTACATATATTCTATAATATCGAATTCCGTAGTTATAACATGTATATCATATGATAATTATCAAGATAATATAGATTAATCTAAGTCTATGTTATTATTTTAAATCTAAAAAATTTCTTGTTTGACTTGCATTAGTGTCATGTTTGTTCAGCCATTCGAACGAAACTATCCAGTGAGTTTACGTTCATGTGGCGTTTGAAAACGCGTTTGAATGAAACTTTCTAGAAGACTTGTGTTCGAGTTGCGTTTGAAGACGCGTTTGAATGAAAATGCGGAAAATTGGATTTTTTTTCCCTATGTGTTTGTCGAGAGTTTGAACACCTTTACGTAATTTTCATGCATAGAACACATTTTCTAGGAAGAAGAATAATAAAACATGAAAAACACAAATTTAAACAACACATCTAAATTAATAAGTTTTTAAGATTGTTGTTTATTATGTGTTATTAATCAGTTTTAAAATGCAACTTTCAATCAAAATTTTCATATGATACATTAAATAAAACATAATATGGAGACTTAGAAAAACCCGAAAATGGTTGAAGAAGATTGAAAAACTAGAACAAAGTCGAGTTTCTTATGTCATTAAGAACTTATTAGCCTCGCCTCGGTGCTCTGCGGATTGTTTGTGGCTAATGTTCTCTCAGGATTACTTGGTTGCTTCTTGTAGGAAGGGGAACTCCTTTCTTCAAGAACTTGAACAAGGAAGAATGATGGAAACTCTCAAATTCTTACTTCCCAAATATGTAAGAATGTGATTAATTTTTTGAATACCTGAAATGAACACTATGATAGGTAAGAATGTGATTATTTTTGGAATACCTGAAAATGAACACTATGTCCTTTTTTTAAGGCATGTAAGAGTGCGTTGATGAGCACCCTTTGTTTTAGGGCGTAATCCTCATAAGGATTAGACCCCTTCCTAATGCCATTTGAAGTCTAGAAATACATACATTCATTTTAGATGATATGTCACTTCATCTTTGTGCCTCTCTCATAAGACACTTCTAAAGGACATGTCTTTCTTACATTTTTATTATATATTAGAGAATTTTCCTACAAGTGATTACACCACAAATAGTTTCTTTTGAGAGAATATGACATCTCAAGTTATACAAAATTTAATAATGAGCTTTTTAATTGACGTAAACAAGATAATATTTAATTTTGATCAACCCCGCAAAATGCATGTCATATGCTAGTTTGAATAAAATTAAATTCAAAATTTTAACCTAAATTTTTATTTTATTTTTTCCTTTTTTAAAAAAGTAAAGAGATAGGGAAAGTCCAAATTTATTTATTTATTTTATCTACTTACATCTACCAAGACATGGTATTTATTATTCATGACTTATTTTTAGCCAAAACACATATTTGTCAACAAATATAACCTCACTTCATTAGATTATGGCCATTGTTGAAAAACATTCACCAAAATCTCCACAAGGATGGGGCTCACGAGATGAGTAAAGGAACGATTTTTTATACATATTGGCCGATCCAAATATATATATTGGCATCCGGTATTATACTCGGCCTATTCCAAAATCTAACATCATTTAGGATTTTTAAAAAATCTACTGATTAATAAAATTAGACATACTATTTATATTTCCATCAATAATATGAAACAATAAAGAGATTAAAAAAATCCTATCCTTTCTACCGAAGTTGATTATTTGAATTATTTAAGTAAAAAACAAAACTCTTAAATTTTAGTTTGAATTCAGAATAGAAAAGGAGGACTTTTAGGGCAAAGGAAGGAGACGTGAGGAATTGAAAATTCCGAGGAAATGTCATGAATGCCTATTTTTATAATTCTCACTTCATCAGCACTCAAGGCTCATTGTGGGGACTGGGGACCGGCGGAGTAGGTAAGCAGTTGGTCATAAAATTTGACTTAAGTGGAGACAAAAGATGATGGCTTTTTCAACGGTCAATTCCACGTGTGCCCTCATTTATTCAATTTTCGACATTGTTGTTGAAAATTGGATTCAGTATTTAATTTAATTGAATTTGTGTATATAAACAACTTCACAAAGAGATTTTGTTTGTTTAAATCCAAAAATGCTTTTTTCATTTCAACACCCAGAAGAATTAAAAACATTACCAAATCCAACAGACCGCAAACACATACTTGTAATCTTGTTGGGTCAAACCAAGGAGACGTCCCAGTTTGAATTTGGACCGGACACCTTTGAAATTATTAGGCGGGCGCGGGCCAAGCAAAAAAATAAAAATTAAAGTGTTACTATTGTCAATTTATATTCTACCAATTAAAACCTCTCCATCTCAAGTGAGTCGATCAATGGACATGGAGGCGGCCATGGAGGCTTTAGGCAAAGGGTTTGATCTCACGAGTGATTTTAGACTTAGATTTGCAAAGGGTCGTGGGAGATTGGTGGTTCTTGACGAGGATAACAAAAGGGACCTTGTGATTCCTTCAACTGGTCTTACAATCAAAGCTGTTTCTCAAGATATTCGTTTTGATAAAGGTGATCGAATTCGATTTCAATCCGATGTTCTTCAATTCAATCAGGTAATTAAGAAGGTCTTTGCTCTTCTATTTCATTTGTGTTTATATTCCTTTGACCAAATTAAGAGGCATTGTATTGGTGCAGAAACATCTATCAGTATAACATCAACCACTTTTTTGAGTTTTTCTTTTTTCGTTTTCCCCGTTGTTTATTTAAGTGTTATGGGAAATTATCATTTATACTCTTGTTGTTAAGTTAAATGTGAGTTTTTGAAAATTTTCATCTGTGCACCTAAATTTTAGTATTTACACACAAATTACTAGTATTTTGGGTGTAAAATATTTTCTTTGTCATAATTAATTTTGGGTGTAGAATGTCCGCTATTACTAGTTTTTGAGTGTCCATTTTTCATAATTTAGGGGTGGATAAATGAAAAATTTTAAAAACTGATATATTTTCGGACTTTAATTTAACTTTGGATGGGCGGATGATAATTTCCCTAGTATTGGGAAGATTCTCATGAACACAGCGTTACCCATTTTAGTATTATCTTTAATCCATTTTTTTCTTGCTGCACTTTCTCTGAATAAACAGATGTCTGAATTACTAAATCAGAAATCTTCAATTCAAGGGAAAGTTCCTTCGGGATATCTTAATGCAATTTTTGATTTGAGTGGAGACTGGTTCAATGATGCTGCCGAAACCAAATATCTTGCTTTTGATGGTTACTTCATTTCATTGTACTATTTGCACTTAACAACATCTTCGCTAGTACTACAAGACCAAGTAAAAAAGGCAGTTCCTCCCCATTGGGATCCAGCATCATTGGCTAGGTATGTTTTAACTACTATACATATCCATGTTTTAATCTTCATTTCTTAGTATATTACATTTTTTCACACGCATGACCTTAACTTTCTTATTTCAAGTTCTTCTTGCCTAACCATAATCTAGGTTGCTGCTTGTCATCGCTTTAGTTACAAAACCATTCTCAACTACACGTTTATTAAAAGAAACAAATGTTGAAAATGCTATACTTTAAGGTTTTGCAAGTTTGCGATGCATGCTGTTAAGTATCAAAGAAGTATCCAGTTCTCTTCTAAAATAGTTCATAATTGTGGCCTTGGAATTTCATGTTTTTTAATTCTCCAGCTTTTGGTTTAGTAGATGGCTAAATTAAAATCTTCATATTTATTGTCTAATGGTTCTAAATTCCTTGCAGATATAAAAGGATTTTTCATACGTTCCAACTAGGATAACAAATTTTCTATAGAACCTAGATTTAAAGAATCTCTAGGTCTCTGAGTTTCACGCTTTATTAAATTAGTCTTTGACCCTATTCAATTGAGTAGATCATCCTTCTGAAATTGAACTATTCTGTAGCAATCAATCAAAAAATAACTTAACACTAGAGGCTGGTGCACTCATTTATGAGGAGATCAGAGACCTGTTTAATTCCATTGGAGGGACTATAGACTACTTATTTTAATAAAGAGGCCTAGTGCTTACCTTTCTCTCTCTCTCTTTTTTTTTTTGAAAATAAAACCATATTTTAAAAGTTTAAAAGTTACAAGATATAAATGAGGGAATAGTATCCCTCCACAGTCCCGAAACCTGACTAATGCAGGCGAATCTTGCTACTCGATGAGTAGCAACATTACAAGATCTTGCTTCGAACTTAAGCCTAACCGAACCCAAAGATTGAAATGCATTTTTAATCTCTCCTACGATCCAACACACTTCTTTTAAGCTCAGGATCTTCCCTAAAACTAAATTCACCACGTTTTGAGCGTCTGACTCAATTATAACATTTGAAAGTCCCATTTCTTTTGCACAATCCACCCCCAACATAACAACTTCTGCTTTTGCACAATGATGCTTTATAGAACCTTGAGGCTGATATATTTTTTTTAAACAAAAATTAAAATCAACTTTTATGAAATGCTTACATCGGGAAGCCTATGTGAAGAATACCCCAGAATTTTAAAAGAATTGATCTCCAAATTACAATATCAATTCTGTGACTTAATGAAGCTGGTGCTATTTGTGCTAGAGATCCATGGTTTGGACCATTCCTTGAAAGGTTAACATTAGTCCCTTTTGGAAGGAAGAAACATCCGATTTTGGAAAAAAATAATAGTAACAAAGGAACATTGAACATAAATTGAATAAAGAAATAAAAAGCAATTTAATTTTCATCGCCATTTAGTAGAACTGGAATCTACAGAAGTTTTTTAATAATCCTAATGGAGTTAATAAGTTCTCCAGTGAAGAATTCAATGGCATGGTTTTTGAGATGGCTGATAAAGAATTTTGACACTCTTGAATTTATCATATTTTGCTATTCCAGAGGATTTTTATCTTTTATTTTTCAGTTCGCATTATAATTGAGGATTGTCTGTGCTGAGCTCAATTCATTTTGAGTAAGCATTGTTCTCATCTTATTGAAATCAACAAAAGTCATAATGATAATACAAAATGGTTTCATTTATTTTTCACTTTGACAGTTTCATTGTTGGCAGTAAAAGGCTTGAATGGCAGATAAGAACTCTGACATTAATTTTCATGTGGTAAAATGACATTGTGATAGATAGGGCTTCATTCCAAAACTATTTACTCATAAAGAAATATCCTGTTGGCATTTATTTTTTAAGTATTCTAAATTAGGATCATTGTTTAATTGTTTTGAGTATATTACAGCGTTGTTTTCTGACTATGATAGCTCTCGTGAGTTGAAGCATCAATGTGACAGCATGATAATTGAGGCCTGATTTGAGTTGGTAACATTTTTTTTTGCCTAGACTTTTTCTTGTTTTTCCTGTGTCAGGCTGTCTGACTTTTTAACTGTATGGGCCTTTCTTTTGTGGTACTGTTTAAATGCTGTTGTGATAATTGCTAAGGTCCTTGATTTCGATATTGTGGTGAAATATGAGTGATGATTACCACAGCTGTTTTTCCCAGGAGTTTGTTGGTCAAATGAACTAATCCCTACTAGGATTCCATTTGAATAAACATACCTCATGGTCTGGAGACATTACTTATGATGAGCAATACTCCCACATGTTTTCCTTGTAATGTGTGTTTGTTTGGTAATTGATTATTCTTTTTGGAATGTTTGCTGCTTTCTTGAAATGTGTGTCAAAGGCACCCGTGTGGGCTTTCAGTAGATCACAATTTGGTGGGCTGCTTCATCAAACCTGTATATTAATTTTTTCATAAACTTGCCTTTTTGTGGTATCTGGATGCTGATCATTTTCATTAGGCAGGTTCATCCAGATATATGGGACACACATAATTGTGGGGATGGCTGTTGGAGGTCAGGATTTGATTTGTGTTAGACAGAAACCTTCCTCACTGATCTCTCCTGCTGATCTCAGAAGATATTTAGAAGATCTAGGAGATTATCTATTTTCAGATGGGAAAAGCCCTTCTTTTCTAGAAAGGAAAACAAGAGAAGGAAAACAGAAGGTATTTATGATTCATTCATAAGTAGTTGTTATTTTGCCGTGGGTGTAACAAATGCTAAATATTGGTACAGGTTCCGGAGATGTTTAATCGTATTCTTCACTCAAACACGATGCAGTTGCCCAGTATTACGGAAACATCAAGCAAGGATGTAAGCCATTAACTGTTAAAGATGCTGATATTTAGTCTGAATCAATATTGCAGGCTCTGAATCTTTCTTGCTTTCTACTTTTCACTTACAGGGACTGACTATTGTATGTTCAAAAAGAGGTGGCGATGTGTTCTTGCACAGCCATTCCAGTTGGCTGCAGTCAGTTCCTGCTAAACCAGAAGGAATTCTCTTCAAGTTTGTACCCATTACTTCACTGCTTACTGGGATTCCAGGCAGCGGCTACCTTAGTCATGCGATCAACTTATATTTGCGTTGTAAGTGCTTCAGTACTATATCAGTGGATTAAAAATCAGTTTTTAATTTACTGGCTCATGTTAATCGCTTCGATTTTACTATTTTAGAGTAGATGTTTATACTTATATATGAATTCGATTAGTTTCTGTGCATTCTCATAGCATAGGCAGACAAACAAAAAGGATCTTAATATTATAATTAACAAGGATTAAGACCAAGTAGATTAAAGGCAGCATGAAAGCATTCAATATTAGAAACAAAACTCCTACCAGTCACTGGCTGTTTTTCTTTATCATTTAAAAACAGTACTACGGTCATTCAAATCTCTTTAGCACAGAGTGGAAATCTATTTTATTCTTGAATCTTTCTCTATTACCCTCTTGTGCATTAAATTTTCTGTCCTCGGTCATTGTAGCATATATATACAGTCATTGTTTTATAAGTTTCTAAAGTGGTTTTTAAATTAATTGCATTCTCTTTCCAGACAAGCCAAACCCAGAGGATTTGCAATACTTCTTGGAGTTTCAAGTTCCCCTGCAATGGGCACCTATGTTCTGTGAGCTTCCTCTTCGGCATCAAAGAAAAAAGGGTTCTTGTCCTTCCCTGCAATTCAGTTTCATGGGTCCTAAGGTTCATATCAGCTCGACACAGGTATTTGATAGATAAACAATGTTAAGTAATAGAGTAAATACTCTTTATTGCTTAATTAGAATATTACAAGAGAAGACTTTATATAGCCTTAAGATTACACCAAGGAAGGAAAGTAAATATTACACATAATTACATAATCAATCCCATGATTCTAGCAATCAACCCTAATTAGTATATTCCTATTTATAACACTCCTCTTCAAGCTGGAGCAAACATATTATATGCACCAAGCTTGCTATAAATAAAATCAATGTGCGGACCTCAAAGAGACTTAGTAAGGACATCTGTTAATTGACCTTCTGAGTTGATAAAACTAGTAGCAATATATCAAAATAAAATTCTCTCTGATAAATTGGCAATCCACTTCCATTTGTTTGGTCTTTTTATGAAACACGAGATTAGAGGCGATATGCAATGCTGCTTGATTGTCACAAATTTGTTTCATTTGCGCTCCTCCTCTAAACTTTAATTCTTTCAATAACTATTTTAACCATATCAGCTCGCATGTTGCTAATGTTAGCGCCATTGAACTCAATGAAGGATTTCGATGATGCAACGCAAGAGACTTCGACGCACATTCACGAGTATTACAAAAATATGTCGAAGCAAATGGATGTGAAGACTCAAGAGCTTGATGAAGAAAATCTAGTGTAGTTATATAGCTTGGGGCTCTCATTGTAAGTGAATCTATAATTCAAGTACTCTAAGCTCATAGGACTCGTGCACATTCATATAGATGTATTAGGGTCATGTGCAAAATGATTTTAATCTTCAAATCATGTGTTTTCTAGACTGTGACCGACATACGGTCCCTGATACGGGTATACCTGTGACCCTGCTCTGCCTTGGGTAGATTTGCATGCTCTCTAGAATCGGGTCACTCTATACCGGTCTCCCATACCGGTCAGTCTGGAGTTTGCATAGCTACTGGAACCGGGACGGATCATACCAGTCCCCATACTGGTTAGCTAACTGGTATACCGGTCACCATACCGGTCGGTAATCTGGTTTGTGCGCTTTAATCTTCAACGGTCATATAGCGGTTTGAATTGCAAGACCGGCATACCGGCCCCCGCCCCCTGTAAACCGGCATACCGGTCCCAGGACAGAGAGCTGTGACAGTTTTCACCTTCACTATATTTTGAGCCCCAATTTCGCTTTTGCTAAATTCTTTAACCTTCATACATTTTCTCCAAGGCAAAAACATTGAGAGGAACTTAAACCTTGATCAAACCCTCTCATCATAATCAAAGCTCACACACCACACTACACCTTCTTAACATTTTAGTGAGTTTGGAATACTTGTGTTAGAAACTAACACACTTAAATCTCCTTATTCTTTGTGAGTGCCCAAGTTGTGTTTTAATCTTCATTATCAAACACTTGTGACTATGAAATCCTTTTTTGAGTAGGTATACTCAAAATGGTAAGTTGTGTAAAGGTTAAAGAGTGAACCTAAGTGACAAAACTCTTGGTGTTGTAAAATATTTGGGGTGAACCTAAGAAAACTCTTGGTTTGGGGTGAACCATAAAAAACTCTTGGTTTGCGAGTGCGCCATGGAAATCTCGGTGTTAAATGTGGAATCACTTTAACTACTGAAAAGCTTTAAGCAGAGCTTAGGGGAGTGGACATAGGCAAAAAGTTGACCGAACTATTATAAATCCAGTGTCATTTTCTCTATCCCTAAACTCCTTTTATTTATCGCAAGTTATATTTTGTATTTTTATATTATTTAGCAACTTGCATTTTGGTAATGTATTGTGATTGAGAAAATTGATCATTAAGCTAAATTGGTTAAACTATTAACTTAATAGCGTAAAATCGAAAAGATTTATAATTCTATATTATTTGGCCATTACCCAATTCACCCCCTTTTGGGTATATAGAAATTGTTGTTTGATTGCTTGTAGGTAATTTTAGCTAAGGTCATAGTATGATATTTTGCTTCTGCGCTAGACTGGTGACGACAACTTGCTTCTTACTCTTTCAAGATATTAAATTACCTCTAATTAGAACATAATATCCTGTAGTGGAGCATCTATTTGAAGGAGAATCTGCCTAATCTGCATTAGAAAGACCAGTGACTTGAGTATTCCTATTATCTTTATTGTTTATATAGTAGTCATTGGCCTGATGCTCTTTTTATATATATATACTAAAAATGCGTATAACAGCATCCTAATGGCTTTCACAAGGATTTTGTGGAAACTGGCTAACCATGCTTACAACAAAGGAAATATCTAGTTGAGTGAATATAAGATAATCTTCTGTATCATCCATGATCATTTAATGGTTCACCGACTAGTTTTCTGTATTCTTCAAGATTCTCCAATGGCTCCATCTCTTTTGGTAAGAGTTTAACATTTGGATCCATAGGCGTATCAACGGGTCTACAATCTAACATACCAGTTCCCTGAAGAATATCCAAGACATACTTTCTTTGGGAAATGACTACACCAGTATTAGACGAGCTATTTATGTGCTAAGTAAGTACTTGAGTCGTCCCAAATCCTTAGTTTGGAAATGATTAAATAAATGTATTTTCAGCTGCTAAATATCCTCTTGACACTTCCAATAATGAGTATATCATCCACATAAACCACCAAGTAGATGCATGCGCCATCTTAATGGTGATAGAAAACAGAATGGTTAGCTTCATTACATTTCATGCCAAAATCTTGAACAACAGTGCTGAATCGTCCAAACCAAGCACATGGAGATTATTTTAAACTATACGAAGATCGGCAAAGCCTACATACCAAATCATACTCCCGGAGCAACAAACCCTGGTGGTTGCTCCATATAGACTTCCTCCTGAAGGTCTCGATGGGGGAATGCACTCTTGATGTCCAGCTGGTAAACAGGTTAATGGCATATAGTAGCCATGGAGAGAAACAGTCGGACAAAAGCAATCTTAGCTAAAGAAGGAAAAGTATCACTATAATCTAGACCAAATATCTGGATATAGCCATTGGCAACTAGTCGAGTCTTAGGACGATCAATTTGCCCATCAGGACAAACCTTCACAGTATAAACCCATCGATAGTTTATTATAGATTTGCTGAGAGGTTAAGGAACCAAATCCTAAGTGCCATTAGGGTGTAAGGAAACCATTTCAGCCTGTTTCTATATTGGATGTGATAATGTCTCACCGATTTTTTTAGGATTAGAAATAGAAGACAAGGTGGAGACAAAAGCATAATATGGAGCAAACAAACGATGATAACGTAAAAAGGTATAAATGGAATGAGGATTGTGAGTGGAAGGAATACTTTTGCTGGTAGCAAAAGGACTAGTGTATGCATGCACGTCGAAAGTATGAGCAGGAAACTGAGCAAGTTGTGAGTCAGCTACTACAGTGTTGAGGCCTGCGAAAGGTGGGGGGTGAGGACGACGTTGGTAGACCTGAAGAGGATGAGGTGATTGCATGGTCTTAGTTGGAGGACTGAAAAGCAAAATGGGAAAGATCTCAGGAGGGGTTGTAAGGGTTGGTGTATCGGGAGAGAAGTAGGCAAAAGACTCGAAGAAAGTGACATTAGCGGAAATGATGTAATGGTTATTGTCTGGAGAAATTAACCGTATCCGTTTTGAAGTCGGGAGTATCTCAAGAATATACATTTGATAGACTTAGCAACCAATATCCGACCTGGGGGTCAGGTTATTGACAAAGTGGATACAACCAAATATGTGAAGTGGCATATGGTCGGAGGGTTGAGTTGGAAACAAAATGGAGTGAGGAACTCAGTTTTGCAAAACAGAGGAAGACACACGATTGGTTAAATAACAAGTAGTGAGAACAACACCCTCATAGAAACGAAGCATCATATTATTTTGGATTAATAAAGTACGAGATGTGTCAATGAAATATTTATTTTTACTTTCAAATACACCATTTTGTTGGGTGTATGGGCACACGATGACTCATGGAGAATGCCAAGGGAGGACATAAAGGCTTTAAATGGAATAAAAAAAATATTCCCGAGCATTATCATGACGTAACAGATGTATAGGAATGCCGAATTGAGTCTTAATCTCCGCATAAAATTTTTGAAAGATAGAATATAATTCATAACAATGTTTTATTAAGAATAGCTAAGTGTTTCGAGAATGGCCATTAATAAATGTTACAAAATATTGGCATCCCTTCACAGAGGACACGACACGTACCCCAAACATCAGAATGAACTAATTCAAATAGGAACGCATCCCGATTATTGACATGTTTGGGAAACCTAGTACGAGTTTGTTTTCCAAATTGACACAACCCACAATTAAAAGTAGACAAAGTAGAAAGATGTGGAACTAGTTATGGAGTTTGGAGAGACTAGGTTGACCAAAACGATTATGGATTACTTCGGCAGATTCAGTAGAAGTGCAAGCTACAGAAGACATCAACTTCGTAAGGTGATAGAAGCCTTGTGACTCACATCCTGTACCAATCATCCGTCCCGTACTCTGATCCTGCACAACGACATAATTATTAAGAAAAGTGATGGAATAGTTAAGATTGTGAGTAATCTCACTAGACAAGATTGAAAGGATAATCTGGTACATAAAGAACAAATTTAAGGGTAATGAAGGAACATGTGAAGCTTGCCTTATGCCTTTAGCGACTGTTTTATAACCATTAACAAGTGTAACTATAGGTAGAGAATTAAAACTAATGAAAGAGGAGAAAAGATGTGTATTATCATAAATACATGGTTATTAAGGACCAATGGGCCAATAAGAGAGAACTGAGTGATGCAAACAACAAAAATACTAGTGTGAGTGATGAAGGCAAAGATGATGGATATTGATGAAAAGCTGCATAATCAGCGTGAAGAGTAAGAGGATGCAAGATTGTCAACTTGAGCAACCTTAGCAGCAAGAGAATGAGGTTATTTGCCATGGAGTTGTCATGATTCTAAAAACGCTAGGCGCTAGGCGTACAGTAGGGGAGCATATAACGCCTAGACGAATGGGCTAGGCGGTGCTAGGCAGTTTTTTTAATCAAAATATTTTGATTAGAATTTAGGAATTTGGGATTAATTAGATTTAGGGTTAGAATTTAACAAATTGAAATCAATTAGATAAATAGAAATATTTTTAGTTAATTATTGCTTACATCAATATTTTATCAATCAGATCTCCCTAAATATGGAAATAATATATAACAAATTAATATGTTATCAATCAATTAAACCTCTAAATAGAGAAATTACCCTTTCCTTAATCACAAATACATTACAAGGAAAGATTATATAATGCATATCTAGACATATTGACAATGTTAGGGTTAAGCTTCCGGTAGCCATCAATGGTAGCTCCGACAAATCGGAATGGCCAGGCACTGCCTAGCACCTAGCTGGCGTCTAGGCGGCATCCTAGGTCGTTTTTTAGAACACTGGGAGTTGTTAGCAACATTCCCTGGTGACCAACCTTATGACAATGAGTGCATTTCGGACACTCATTGATTCTGATTTTTACCCCGACCGCCTTTGCAAGTTCCTCGAGTGTGATATGGAAGTCTCTATTGAATAGGTCTCAGAGTCGATGGTAGTTGTGGATGAGACTCGTAGGAGATGAGCAAAAATATTCTCCCGAGATGGGATGACAACACTGGCCAATATCTGATCACGAATTGGCTGAAGCTCAGACCGTATCCCAATCAATGTCAATACCATAAAAAATTGTTCTCTCTGTCGTTTTTATTCAGCAATAGTGGTAGTAATCAACAAGATAGAGTTGAATTCATCTCTCAATGATTCAATTCTAACAATATACTCAGACATATCCATATCCTCTTTGGTTCAATTGAAACATATTGGAAAAAACATTATAAAATCTTTGGATCTCATTAGTATATAAGGTTTTAGCTTTGTTCCCCAGCTTGTGGCAAGTCTTATATGTCCTAAATATAACACGAAGCTTGGGATCAATAGACTGCGATAACAATTTACACAATTGAGCATCAATCTTTTTCCAAGATTTTCTCTCATCACCAGGAATATCATCCTCACTGGAGGTCAAGTGTTCTTCACACCCTTGTCCTATAAATGATAATTCAACAGAAGTCGACCAAGAGACATAATCGATAGATCCAATCAATTTTTCAATTGTAATAACATGAGAACCAGAAATAACAAGGAAGTATCAGATTTAGGCAAGGCCATGGATCGATGATGAGTTTCTCCTTCCGAGGTGCTGGCTATAGGAAGTAGCTTTGAAAATTAGAGGAAAAATTGGTCTGAGAGGTTGGAACAAAACACTGAAGAAGATAGTGGCACGTGAAATGCACGTTCAAAGAAGACAACAACACGTAGGGCACACGCACAAAGGGAATGGTGGTGTGGGGGGGGGGGTGTGAGAAGGAGTTCGGCGGCACGGTTATGGGGAAGGGTAGGTCGGCGCCATTTAAGGGTGATGGTGACATTGATTTTTGAAAAAAAGGGCAGAAATCGATGGTGGGGAGATTCTGCACAGGAACCGTTCGGTTTCAGTTTTTGGTTTTTGGTTTCGGTTCGGAACTGCTCAAAACTGAACCAAAACCCATGAACACATATACACTCACAATAAGAACATACAAGGCTTGGAGTTTAACATTTCCTTCCTTTTTCTCTTACTTTCTCATCTAAACAAATGAAGAAACCAATCTCACTTCACAAACAAGCATTAAACACCAATATGAATGAAGAACAAAACTTGCTTTTCTCTTTAGATTGTTAAACTGATCGCTTCATCTGTTCGGTTCGAATAGTGAACTAAACCGATTTCAACCGATCGGTTTAACAAAAACTGAAACCGAACATAAACTGTCAAACCGATATTTTCAGTGCGGTTTGGTTTGATCAGTTCGGTTCGGTTTTAGTTTTTATGCCCACCCTTAATTTCATATATGTCATTAAGACTCATAACCTAAGCCTATAAATAGGCTTTTGTACTTCTTACGTTCTCTCTCTTTTCTTTTACTTACTCTCTTCTCTACTTTGTCATACATCAATGTCAATACACGTCATATTTCTTTCTTCTAAAAATGGACATTGGAGATAACAGTCTTTTGTAATTTTAGCCATATGATGTGTATTAATCTTGTTCTGCCAGTTGTGCATAATTTTCTGTGAAGAAAAACTACTGATCCTAAATCCTAACCCATATTTAATAGATCTAATATAGAGGAGTGCTGTCTCAAATAGCATAAACTTCCAGTGTGAATGATAATAAAATTTCATTTATGATGATTAATCTATGATCTTGATCTTGCACTTGCAATGACGTTTCTGAATTATTGCATTATTTTCTGTCATAGTTGTCTACCATTCTTCACGGAAAAGACACGTCTGAGTGTCTGACCATATATAACTTTAATACAAATTTTTACCGAGTCCCACTAATTTAGAATCAAAAATTTTGAGCATACTCTTTTACAACCTTGGTTGCAATTTTTTTTTTTTAAATTTTTAATATTTAAATAGTACGTAAATGTAGAACATGTTCCTTACTAACCCCAGACCTATCCTACCATCCCAAGAAAGCTTCAATTTTTTTGCTCAACTAGTAGGCATTGTATGCCATACGCCTCAAAGAATAACATCCATGACTTATTTTCAATGTTCAAATAATATCCATATCATTATTTATTATTTTCTTATCTTCGACGTAAAACCCATCTCCTCTTATTCTTTACTTCCTACTTACAATTTTAATTTATATCAAATGACTGGACATTCAGTGTTTGAATATTTCATAGCATTAAGCATCTTAAGGATTTTCGTGGTGTGTGTACACATGCACCCCGCCCCAAATTTAATTAATCCCCTTAGAATTGGAACCCCTGACCTCTTGCTTCTACGGTAAGAGGCCAACTGGCTGGGCTATCCTTTAGGGATACTTACCAATATATAAATGAAAGCCCAATACACACGCACACGCATTAATATATTTTCTTTGTCTGAAACTGTATACTTAAAATTTCTGTATATGTGCCATTCAGGTTTCAAGTGATCAAAAACCAGTGGTTGGCCTACGCTTATAC
>SKCR01022863.1:0-56477 GCA_019454045.1 Zanthoxylum bungeanum
AGGATCGTAGACGGAGAGATCTTTGCAGGCTAAGAATCGCTAGTGCCCCACGGTGGGCACCAAATTGTGGAGGCTGGATTTTGTCCGAGGCCACAATCGAGAATTTATAGTTGGGGGCGCTAGCGATCCTGTAAAACAAAGGTAGAGTGAGCGGGAGTTCTGCCCACCGGTGTGGTGGGTGCCGGGGGCACTCCGACGCTCAAGTCAGTAAATGAACAAAGGTAGTTTGTAGATGGAAGGTCAAGGTTAGATGCTACCTTGAACTCCGTTGAATGCCGTGAGGGCGGTAAGTGGCAGAAGTGGCGAGCTTGGGGATGTCCCAAAGCTATGGGTAGGAGAGCCAGACGTTGAATCCCCCTCCTCCTGGAGCCTCGTTTCCTATATATACATGTTGTAGTAATGTGTGTCTTTATTGCTATTTGATTGCTCGTCCGTTAGATCGACTTCATGAGGAGCTATTACTGCATTTTGCCCGTTTGTAGGCTGGAACGGATGGGTTTATGAATGGTGTTTATGACCTTGGGCGTTACGTGGGCTGGCGTTGGGTGAGCCTTGATTATGGATTGGGCGTGTGATACTTTATTGGGCCTTGGTTTGTGGATCTCTGGGCCTTTATATACATCAAACCTTGGGGGTTCCTTTAATAAGAATCTGTGATGGTAACTTGGGCTTGGATCCATGCTGGGGGCCTAGTATTGGGCCCGAAGCAAAATGTCGAAATTGCCCTTGGACCAAATTTGGCCCAAACAAATGCAAACCATAATACCGTCCATTCGGATTAGGCTATGGAATTTATGTCCGGGTTTCCATCCAATATACACAAGAAAGAATACATATTCCATCCACCCGAGATCACATCACACAATAATTCATAACTCTCATGCGACGGAAAATAAGTTACATGCTTTCCTAAATTACCAATTTACATAACTTAAATTAAATAACATGCTAAACCAATATTCATGTTAAACACATTTCCTAAGTCATTATTTCATGTGAATAAATTCAATAATATAAACCCTCAGGTCTAACCTTTTGTGTCGTTCTTCGAAGTTGCGTTATACGGCCGTCGGAAGGGCTAAGACACCACGATTTCACCGGTTCACTGGTTCGACGTTTTGCTCACTGTTTCACCGTTTTATTCGTTGTTTCCACTTCGTTTCGCTGCAATTTAAGTCTCCACACTTAGCTCACTGGTTGGCAGTGAATTAGGGACGGTTTTGGTGATTTTTAGGGGGTATTGAACTGTCGTTTGCTCGGTTTTCTTAAGAACTTTCAAGTGCAGTTTTTATTCACTGTTTCGGTGATTTTGGTCACTGTTTTGAGGGCAGTGAGCTGCTGTTTTGGGCGTGAACAATAAGGGTTAAATGAGGCAGTTTGTGCACTGGTTTGGGGGCTGAAATGAGGGTGATTTAGGAGTTGGTTTCAGGGGTTAAATGAAGCAGTGAGGGGCGTGTTTGAAGGATGGTTCCAGGGGCTGTTTATGCGTGCTTCTTGGGGCTGAAATAGGAGGCTAGTTGGCGTGAACAATAGAGACAAGGTGAAGGGCTGAATGGAAGTGTTTGAGAGGCAGTGAGGGGCGTGAACTTCAGGTCTAAATGGAGGCTGAATGAGGTACTGAATTGGAGTGACTAAGAGTGAATGAGGCAGTGGCTTGGGCGTGACTAAGGGGGCTGAATGAGGGGGCTGTGTGCGTGAATTATAGGAGCTGTAAAGGGGGCTTTGTGCGTGAAGATGTGGGCAGTGATGGATGATGAGCTGAGTGGAGGCAGTGAAGGAAAGGCTTGGGCGTGACTTGCTTGAAGACAAGGGCTGTATGGGCGTGAAGATAAGGCAGTGAGGAGAGGCCTTGGGCGTGTCTTCTAGGGGAATAAGGGGGCTGTTTTGTTCTCCAAAATGCTTAGTCTTTTTTTTAATGTGTGCTAGATATGTACTAGGTGTTTCAAGGTAGAAAATGAGAGTTTATATAGGCAAACAAAGTGAGTATTAATTAGGTAGGCCAGGGGTAATTAATTTTGTGATTTGCTTTGTTGAAAATGGAGGAAAGGTTGTGATATCATTGTGATCTTAGTTGACAAAGAATGAAAGGTGGTTTGAAAATGAAGAAAAGAAATGGGATGGTGATGGGCGTGGGGTTTATGGCATAAATGGTGTGGGGTTGATCAATTAATGGCTTGGAAAATTGGTGCCAAGGTAAACGTGAGGTCAAGGTGTAAAACAAGTTTGGTAAAAGGGTGAATCTTGTTTGAATAGTGCATAGAGGGGTGAATTTGTTGTCATGGGCGTGGGCTTCTTGGTTGATGGGCTTGGTGTTGATATGTTTTGGTTTCATGGGCTTTGGATGTGGGTTTTGGTGTTTAGGTGAGCTTAGAGCGGTTTGCGGATTTCGGGTCAAGGATATGCCTCTAAACGAAGATTCAACAAGCAAACTCCGAGCTAATTCAACGAATCAAATTCAATGATGTGTCAATTCTTGACTTCTCCTTTCCGACGACCGTTTTCCGCGACTTCCATGACTTAAAGGTAGTGCCTCCTTACGAGACTCATCATCGGGTTTGGTATGCAAAAATGCAATGCCTACACAGACCCTCGAATTGACCCACTATGGCTGGAACGTTGGGCTGGTTGGTTTGCTCCAGTCCTCATTCCTCCGCAGTTGAGCCAGTTTGAGCGTTTCTTTTCGGAGGCATCTCCACTCTTTACACCAAATCTCCCACTGTGGTCGCCAAAATGTTTGCGTAATTTTTATGCGTGAAGAAAGAAGAGCGTGTAAGGTTCAAACCTCCTGAGACAATGTCTCAACAAGGGGTGTTTGATTAAGTGAATAAGCCTCCAATGGGCGCAAGCACACAAGTTACAGTCCTAAGATTACAATCTAAGAAATGAAAAATAAAAATATGCTCATTTGAGTCTTCATTTGATCGGGGCTTTTTCTCTTGGCATAGATAAGCTTTTATAGTGAAGTTTGTCAACCGTTTTAGGCGATTCCAGTATCTCCCTGCAGTTGCTGGATCGTGCCTGTAACCGCTGAGCTGTGCGTCTCAACTGCTTGGTTGTGGAGGAAAACTGTCTAACTGCCATGATCGTGGGAGTAACCGTATCATGGGTTTTCGTCCTAAATGTAACCGCATCATGGGCTTTCGTCCTAACCGCTGATCCGATCGCCCCACGCTCTTTGTTGCCCTTGGTCCATCGCCCTTTTCTCCCTTCGCTCTTTCTTTAGTCTCAGGGCGATTTCGTTCTACGGTGGAGATTTTCGTCTGTTAACTCTTATCAATTTGTGCTCATGTAGCTAATGGTGGAGTAATCGTATTATGAGCCAGAACAATGAACTTATTCAAAGCGGTCATTTGTACCCCAAAAAAACCCATGTATGAATAAGAATTAATATTACTTCTCCACCTAGCTAATATGGTTTCGGGGTTAGATATTGGTGAAAAAGTTAGAAAATTTTTCTACACTATATATTTAGTACTTCACTTAATTATCTCTGATGCACTTCTGGGACTTGAGACTCAAGAAGAATCTTGTCCATTCCTTGGCAAGATAGAAATAACGCAAACACGTGTATTGTCTTAAAAAATTTATCACCCATAAGAATGGTGGATTGGATATGGATTTGCAAACACCCCTACCCATAAGCAATGTTTCATTTGATATCTAAGTAATAATCAGAGAAAAAATTGCAAAGGAAAATTCTGTTGGACACATTGACTGAGATACATAACAAAGAAGGTAGAAAAATTATCATCAAATAATAGATCACAAACATACACGCAAAGAAAATGTGAAAATATGTAAAGTTAGAAACTAAGAATTTGATTGTTTTAGAGATTATTTCTTACGAGAGCCACCAGTCCAAAGAGATTGCCAAAAAACAGGCCAATTCTTCTGAGCCTCATTCCAACCCAAGAGTGAGCCTTCTCTCAATGGATCCCAACTTGATGACACAATCCCATAACTCACACCCAAAAGAGCTGTCCCGAAGAAGATGAATGATACAATCACAGGCACCCAAGATGGAACATCAATCTTTAAAACTACTTTGAGATAGTAAAAAAATGGGAAGAACAAAAGCCCTATGAACAATGGAATCCCCACTGAGAATCCAATTCTACTTATCATTCTGTTGGTCACTATCTCTGGTATTACGCCTGCCTCTGCTTCTTCATCTTTATCATCATCATCACCATCGCCATCATCATCAGTATCACTGCCAGTGTTTGACTTCTTGGTCTTTTTGGTTTTCTTTGGGGAAGGTCCAAAGCCTCTTGGACTATTCAATGTGGCATATACTGAGGTTGTTGTTGTGTTTGTGTTTGATAAGTGATTAGTTTTGGGAACTGGGAATTTGATTATTTGTTTGGAGGATGAGCATGAAAATGATAAATGGGTTTGTGTGGTGAGCTTCTTAATTGAGTTTGAATGTTCATGACTACAATCAACCTGTAACACCACATAATTTCACAAGGCATTAACAAATTTCGAAGCGGATAACTCAAATCTCAAGTTAATTGAATTGAATGTTCATGACTACAATCTAACACCACACAATTTCACAAGGCATTAACAAATTAAAAGCAGATAATTCAATCACATAATTAAAGCTCATCCTACAAAGCTCTGGCAGTCTGTAATCTCTATAATTTCTAAGAAACCCTATACTGGAATTAAAGGGAAGCATTCTTTGGCTCAGGAATCCATTTCTATTTAAGCAAGCAATAACTGGTTATCATAAAATAATAAAATTACTAGTTCAATTTACATAAACAAAACCCATTAAAATTCTATATGTAGATAATTTGTTTCCCAAATTTAGATGGTATTACTTCAACTGCTATAAATTTCCACAAAAAGATAAAAAGTTGACAGAGAGAGAGAGAGATACTGACCTTAGATGTGGAGTGAGTTGGGGAGAGCTTATATGGCCAAGCTATAGCAGCCATTCACTTGGGGTTTTATGAAAGAGAGCTCACACTATTCTTCAACTGAACTAATAAGATTTCAAGTTTCTTTACTGGCCAGAAACGCCATTAACTAACGGAGGGAGACTAGAAAGCAGAAAGAGATAAGGTTACTACTTAGGTGCAATTCTACCTTGCTTGAGTGGTTGGTTATAGTTAATAACCCCCACTTGATTGGATGCAATAATTAATATGCCCCCATTTTATGTCCCCTAATTTTATCTTCATATATTATTTCAATTTACTTTAAAAGAAATTAATTATTATGTTTGAAATGCCAATAATATTTCCCAAAAAAATTGAAAGTGAACATGTGATAATAAAATTATGAGGACCCCACTGCAATGGGAGAAAACAAACGCTTAAAGAAGTGTTTGTTTAAATTTTATTTGGTAAACCAACTTTTTGAAGAAAAAAATAATGTAAATAAAAATGAAGGATAATGAAATAAAAACATCTTTTACATTTTCCAGCTCGCTGCTTGGAATAAGAAAAAAAATATTTGGGCAAGGATAATTTTGGAATTTAGTGGTGGTAATCAGCAAAAGGGAATTTTTCATTTACCCACACAAGTTGTGAGTACATTTTTTTTTTTTTTTTGGAAACGATGAAATCCCGCTACCAAACCACCCATTCTGGGCCGCGGCGCAGGTAAAACTACCGGCTGTCTCAGGTTCTTACAAGAAGTGCACCCCCTGGATTCGAACCCATAACCTCAAGGTGAAATCCTTGACCCTACACCACCAAGCCACACCCCTTGGGGACAAGTTGTGAGTACATACTTCAGTTTACCCTACCAAATTTTAAAACGTCAAGGCTACTCCATTTTGTCAATATTTTCCTGTTCAATTCATTTGGTTAAGGGAAAAATGGACTTTCCAAATTTTTAAAAAAAATCTTAAGAATAAGATAAATTTCAACTAAAAATTAAATGGTTTATGAACTAATAATTATACCGTAATTAACAGGGTCATTAAATGAAAGAAAAACGGGAGCATAAATGTAAATACATAATAATTGGACTTTGGACTAAGGCCAATAAATGGAGAGGCGAGCAAGTGGACAGCCAGAGACCTGATCCTTCGACCAGATTAAATGAGTGAAGGCAATGTCTGTGCCTATTTTGCTACTAGTAGTAGGAGTATATATGTATTATGAACTACAATATTTTTTCATAAGAACCTTTGTAATATAATTATTATATAATATTTAGTATAAAGTTTGATGAACTTATAAGTAATTTTATTCCCTTACTATATTACTTATAAGTTAATTTATACTCTCAATTAATAATCTCTACCAAACATGCTTAAATGTCAAAAATATTTGAAATACTCCTTGAAAATTATACCTATATATTTTTTTTTTTTTTTTTTGGAAACGATGGAAACCCCGCCACCAAACCACCAATTCAGTATGAATTTGCATACGCAGTGGCATTGTTAATGATTAAAGCAATTATTTTTTTCTAAGTAACTGAAATATTATTATGTCTAGAAAGAAAATATTATGTTATATTCAAACAAATGACCGCTGTAAAATGAATTATATAAATAAAAAAATGTACAGAGTATTATTTTGGCTCTAAAAAAATTTCATACTGCCATAATTTGTGAACTGAGATACTCAGTTACCATAATTTATGCACACAAATAACTTTAATCTTCCCATTCTTATATAGTTATATGTTATGGATGGCCATGGTTATTAACCCAGCAAATTGTGGAAAAGAAGAAAGGAACTGAAATGAAAATTTTCAACTATGAATCAATTGTTTGATACTCAGTAATTCAAGGAAAGTTTTTCTTGCCTGAGCAGAAATATAATAGGAAAGCTCACGGTACTATAGGGAATTGCAAATATCTGACATATGAATGGTATTAGCAAATGTTCCGTAACTATACTAGTATTGAAAACAAGGCATTTGCGAAAATATTCACTAGAATATACTAGCAGTGACTGGCCTGGATAGATCGGTTCTAAGTTGATTGAATCCCATAACGGCTCTGGATAGCACCAATTGCTTTCTCAAAGGACCTTGAAAGATCTGGGATGGAGGTTTTGCACACTGGAAAGTGTAAATGACGAACAAATGGTTAAATGCAAAAGAACATGAATTTAACAATTGCTCAGATGTACTCAAACTAGTTTATGTTCACATTTCGTTTACGCAATTGGCTATAAAACTTCATACTTAAACATAGAGGTTAAGGTTCCTTTTTCTTCCACCACAGGTAAACAATTTGTAAGCAGAACTCGATTTTACCAAGTTAAAATAGTGCATTATGTAAATTTTTAACTAAGCAGATACAGGGAATGAATGAATTTAGTATAAAGGCCAAGAAACAGAAGAAATTGATGTTTGCATTTTGTCATTTAACTTTTCGAACGTAACAACTGAAACTAATAATATATAACCATCCAACCAAAGTCAGTGTTTAGCCTATGAGTTCACATAGCATAATCATATCAACGTGTACATTTTCAGAAGCAGGCACTCAAATCGAATTATCTAAAGCTAAAAGTAATAACAGAAAATAAATGAAAAATTACCAGTAGATGCAGTGGATTGAGCATCTGCCAAGAACTCAGCATATGAAGCCTGAAAAGTAAATGACAAATCAGAACTTGCAGATGATCTTTAATCGCTATATTAATTTTAATAATAAAAGCAGGAGCATTAGCATTAGCATTAAAGCAAGCACCTTCATTGCATCCTGAGTTTCAGTGATTCGTTCACACATCTTCTTGTATTCCTTATCTGATTCATCCATCATTTTCTGGCCTGTTTGTGTTTGAATCTGTTTAAATTACAAAGCAGAATAATTAGCAACCAACTAACTGAAAATTTAACAGTTATTAATTTTAATCACATGAATTTGGAAGCTTATAAGATTGTTAAAGCATAACTATAACTATAACTATAACTGAAACTTAATTTAATTTAATTTAATTTTCAAATCCGTTTCTCAATTAAAAAATAATAATAATAATTAACAATTATTTATAATTATTAGATTACTTTGAAGCGCTTGTGGAGACGAGAGTGAGAAGCTTCGATATCCTTAAGGATCTCGGAGTGAGACCGATCGATGAGGTTGCGTTTGAGATCATCGATGCGTGAAGCGGCCATTTCCTTCAGATCCGAGATGCTACTTAGGTTTTTGTTATTGTTGTTGTTGTTCATCATCGGCGACGGCGGTGGGGATGGCGACGGCGAGATGAAAAGAGTCGAGGCTATTGGCTTCTTGTACTTGAAGCTCTGTTTGGATGTAGAAGTTGTTTTGTTATCGATTGTTGATTGCTTAGGGCTTTCAGGAGAAGCTGAAGCTGAAGGAGCTTTGTCTTTGCGATTCACTCTCTTCTTCATCTTCATCATCGCTCTTCGTTTTTTGAATTCAAATTGGAATTTTTAGTTTATTTATGAGTGGCGCGCCTTTGTTTCAAATATAAAAATAAAAATAAAAATAAAAAATCGCCCGACAGCAATGCCCGGGGCCCGGGCTGACATATTTTTGAAAAAACGGTTATCTTTTTTAATTTTTTTTGTACAACTTAATTTATTTTAAAAATAAAAATAAAAATTCGTGTTGCATTATATAATTTATTTGAATATAAAAATAAAAGAAAAAAAAATCTAAAAAAGAATAGGGAAATGAAATGACCCAAAATAAATAAATAAATAAATAATGATGGCACTTCTCACTAAGTTTTTATATCAATACCATCAAACCGATTCACTTCAAGATCAAAATATTATTTAAAGAAAATCAAGTCTTATTCTTTTTTCCCCCTCAAATCACAACACCGATTTTTCAAGCCTCGTTCTCTTTTTAGCACTTTTTAACAAATTCATTTTATTAATTTGGAGCGGGGACTGATAGAAAATTGTTGATCAATTGATATTAATTGACTTGGTGTTTTAGTAATGTCGGAATCATATATTTTGACTAATAAATTTATTAGATTGGTATAAAAGAAAATGAGACATATAAGATATTTGATAAAAATGTATAGAACAATAATAATTTAATATTCATCTCACACTATATCGCACACCCATCACACACGGCTCACACCCCGTCTCATACTCGTCACACATTATCTCTTACCCGTCTACACCCTATCTCAAACTCATCGCACACCTCATCTCAAACTATCGCACACCTTGTCTTGGCCATCTCATATTGTCGCACACCCCATCTTACACTCTTCTCACACCAATTCTCACACTGTATCACACCCCTATCTTACTTCCGTCTCACAATCCGCACACCTTCTCACACCCCACAGTGATGAAAACAATTGTTCATGATTTGATTTTTGGAAAAAAAATTCAAGTGAGAGAGAGAGTTTGATACTTATTTTAGGTGTCCTAATTTGAAATTAAAGAAAATGAAACTTGTGGTGTGTTTACTTAATGGCAATGAGAATGGAGGAATGAGAATCATTTCCAATAAGGTTGTTTACTTCATAAAATTGAATAAAAATAGTAATGAGAATGAGAGTGAGACCTACAAATTTGGGAATGATGAATGAAAATCTCATTCCCACCACCCCATGGGAATGAGATTCTTATTGATAGGAAATTACAATATTATCCCTAAGATAATTAATTAATATTAATTTATAAATAATAAATAAAATGTATTAATAATTAATCAATAATTAATAAAAAATAATAATTTAATAAAAGAATATTTTAATATTTAGTAATTTAATTTATTAATAATTAATTAATAAAGTAATAATTAATTAATACTTAAATAATAAATAATAACTATTAATCAATAATTAATAATAAAATAATATTTAATATTTTAATAAAAGAATAATTTAACATTGAGTAATTTAATACATCAAAAATTAATAATAATTAATAAATAATAAATTAATATATAATTATAACTAAGAGTATTTTTGTAACTTTTTAACAATTCATTCCGATTACTGGACAAAGTAAACACATCAATGGTAATATTGCTTCATTCCGATTCTGATTCCTACAGTTAAGTAAACAACTTATTCTGATTCCGATTTACCATTCTCATTCCAGCTCATTCTTATTCCATTTCATTCCAATTTCATCTTATTCCGATTACGAGTACGTAAACGCACCATTGATTTACTTCATATGGTATTTTGATTCAATTGAATATCATTGATATAAAAACTTAATAATAACAACTTGGAAAATTGTGGGTCATTTAGTGTCATTAAATATCAAAACAACATGCTATAAACAAATCAAACCAGAAAAATATCAATAAAACTTATTAAAACCCTAAAACCTAAAGCATAAAACTGTAGATAAAAAAACCTGGAAAAAGCAATGACGAATCCAAGTCGAGATCTCTCTCTGTCCTTAAGAACTTATTGGCCCCGTCACAGGTGCTTTACGGATTCGCAATTGGCCAATGTTCTCCCAGGATAACTTGGTTCCTTCTTGTCCAATGAGCACTTCTTGACAAGTATATGAACTAGGAAATTAGTGGAACTCTCTCTAAAAACCAAAAGAAAACAGTGACTTAATTCATATTTCTGTTTTTTTCCTTGTTGGTGACATGATGCCTATTTTATAAGGCATGGAGGGGTGCCAAAAGGGCACCCCTTGGGGTGAGATGCAATACTCCTAAGGATTGCAACCTTCCTTTGAATCCCTAGTGTCAAAAAGACATAAACACCAATCCTTTAATGAATATTGCAAGAATTTCCAACAATCCCTCACAATTCTTCTAATATTAATGTCGACACTTGAGAGAGTTACCATGAACTAAAGTTGCATCGAAATAGGTAGTTTTCGCCTTGAACATTTCCTAGTGAATGACAATCAGATTTACTTGGCAAACCAGTGACCCATAGTCTTGAACTGTTCTGGCGTTAGTGTAAACCAAGACAATTGCCAACACATAGCTTTAATTCGACCATTTTCCCGTTCTACTGTTGTGTTCATTTTGGCCCTGAACAACGGTCTTGGATTCATCAAGCACTTTAGGGTAACCCGCCTTTAAAAGTTCCCATGGAAGCGGCCTCACTTCTTACTTGAAATAGGTGATCTACTATGTAGAGGTAATCTGTCTTTACCCCCATTAGGACTCATCTCATAATATAGTGATCATTAAAAGCATTAGCTTATCCTAACCAATGACAGACAGCACTCAGCGTCATTATCGAAATGGGAAAGAGTACAAAACTCTTCAGTGCTTGTTTTGAATTGCACAAAGTTTATGTTGTCCCTTTTGAACCTAGATCTTGGGATCTCCAGTCAGCTAGAGTGGGTTTCCATAGTGACAATTCTTAGATTATAGGCTTCAAGCTCATTCCCATCGATAACTTCTCAACTTGCTCTCGAGGTAAACCTTTAGTTAGTGGATCCGCTAGGTTTTCCTTCGACTTAACATAATCGATCGTTATTATGCCACTTGAGAGCAGTTGACGTATAGTATTATGTCTCCGACGTATGTGTCGAGACTTACCATTATACATTATATTTTGGGCTCTCCCAATAGCCGATTGGCTATCACAATGTATGTTAATCACTGGCACCAGTTTGGGCCAACAAGGAATATCCTCCAGGAAGTTTCTAAGCCATTATGCTTCTTCCGCTGTTTTGTCTAACGCTATGAACTCTGATTCCATAGTAGACCGGGCAATACATGTTTGCCTTGAGGATTTCCATGACACAGCTGCATTACCAAGTGTGAAAACAAATCCACTCGTAGATTTAGAATCCACCGTATCAGATATCCAGTTAGCATCACTGTATCCCTCTAGTACAGCATGATATCTCTCGTAATGTAGCCCATATTTTGAAGTTTCTCTCAGATACCTCAAAACTCTTACTATGGCTTTCCAGTGTTTATGTACTGGATTGCTCGTATATCTGCTAAGTCGGTTCACAGCTTGAGCGATATCAGGTCGTGTGTAATTTGTGAGATACATCAGACTTCCGATGATTCTCGAATACTCTAATTGCGATATGCTTGAACCAGTATTCTTTGATAGATGAAGAGTTAGGTCTACGGGGGTTCTAGTCATATTTAGATCCCCTTTGATATATTTATCAAGTATCTTCTCAATATAATGAGTCTGAGATAATATATATTCGTCTGATGTCCTAGAAATCTTAATTCCTAGGATCACATCAGCTATTCTCATATCTTTCATATCAAATCTGCAGGATAACACGTTTTTGGTAGACTGAATCATTTCATGATTACTACCAATTATCAGCATATCGTCTACATAGAGACACACAATGACATATCATTTTTGAGTTGATTTGGTGTACACACACTTATCACACTCATTGGTTTCGAACCCACTTGACAACATTTCTTGTCAAATTTCTCATGCCATGTTTCGGTGCTTGTTTTAATCCGTACAAGGATTTTACAAGTTTGCACACCTTCTGTTCTTGTCCAGGAACACTAAACCCTTCTGGTTGTTCCATGTAAATCTCTTCATCCAATTCACCATTCAAGAATGCCGTCTTTACATCCATTTGATGTATTTCAAGACCAAATATAACTGCTATGGCTATGAGCATTCTTATCGATGTGATACGAGTCACTGGTGAATAGATGTCAAAGTAATCAAGGCCTTCCTTTTGTCTATAACCTTTTATGACAAGTCTTGCCTTGTACTTATCTATTGATCCATCCGTTTTCATCTTCCTTTTGAATATCCATTTGTAGCCTAGCGGCTTACAACCTGGTGGAAGATCTACCAACTCCCAAGTATGGTTCTGTAGGATTGAATCAATCTCACTGTTAATAGCCTCTTTCCAAAGAGGTGCCTCCGGAGAAGACATGGCTTCTTTATAGCTTTGAGGCTCATTTTCTAACAAGTATGTCATAAAATCGGGACCAAACGACTTAGACGTTCTAGCTCTTTTGCTACGTCTATGCTCGATTGTCTCAGCATTTACACGTTGATCTGATTCTTGGTCAATCTGATCATTGTCCTTGACAGTATCAACCGTTCTTTTGAGAAACTATGTTCTTTGTCTTTCCTTACAAGGAAACATCTCTTCAAAAAATATTGCATTCCTTGACTCGATTATCATATTCGGATTGATGTCAAGAATCTCAGACTTGTGTACCAAGAATCGATAAGCACTACTGTTGCGAGCATATCCTATGAATATACAATCAACAGTTTTGGGTCATATTCTAACCTTCTTAGGTTTAGAAACCATTACTTTGGCAAGACACCCCCACACTTTTAGGTATTTGTAGGAAGGTACGAAACCTTTCCACAACTCATATGGTGTCTTGTCCAATCTTCTGTGAGGAAGCTTGTTTAGAACGTAGTTCGCGGAAAGCAAGGTTTCCCCCCCACAAGTTCTGGGGTAAACCCGAACTCGTCAACATGGTGTTCATCATTTCCTTCAACGTTCAGTTTTTGCGCTCCGCAATTCCGTTCTGTTGAGGAGAATAATGAGCAGTGGTTTCGTGAATAATTACGTGCACAGAACAATATTCACTGAATGGTGAAACGTATTCACCACCTCTATCACTCATGATTCTTTTGATTTTCTTGCCAAGTTGATTTTCAACTTCGTTCTTATAGTGTACAAAGCTCTCAATATCTTCAGCTTTGCTCTTCAGCAAGTACACATAGCAAAATCTTGTGCTGTCATCGATAAAAGTGACAAAGTTTTTTTACCGCCTCTTGTTTGCACAATATTCATGTCACACACGTCAGTGTGTACAAGTTCTAAAGGTTCAGAACTGCATTCCACAGAATGAAATGATGTTCTATGCATTTTTGCTTCAACGCATGCCTCACACTTATGTTGGCTATCAATTGCAAATTTAGGTATAAGGTCCATGTTAATTAATTTACGCATGGTATCATAATTAACATGTCCTAACCTCTCATGCCATACATTTTGTGACTCAATAATATAAGCAGAAGTACTAGCTTTATTAATAGCACGATTGACAGTCATTACATTTAGTTTGAAAAGACCCTCAGTTAGGTAACCTTTTTCCTACATACATATCATTCTTTGTCATTACAAACTTATCAGAAACAAATACAAGCTTAAAACCAGCCTTACTAAGGAGAGATCATGAGACTAAGTTCTTCTGAATATCTGGAACATGCAGTACATTCTTCAATGTTAGCTCATTTCCATATGTCATCTTCAGATTATTGTGCCTTGTCCAACCACCTAAGAGGTATACGAGTTTCCCATTGTCAGATGATCGCCGCCATCGACCTTCTCATACAAGGAAAACATCTTGCTATCTGCACAGATATGACGAGTAGCCCCAGTGTCTACCCAACATTCTCTCGGATTCCCAACTATGTTGGCTTCGGTTACCACTGTTGATAGTTCCATCTCTGAGATCTCATCAGTCAGCTACTCACCTTCAGTGACATGAGCCTCGTTTTTCTTTTTCTTGCCCTTGTCCTAAGACTTCTTGTTTCTGCAGTCCTTTGACATATGACAGCTATTTCCACAGTTGTAGCATTTCCCCTTGAACTTCTTGTTCGAAGAATCAGCTCCACTGTTCTTTCTCTTCTTGCTACCCTTTACACCCTCAATGATGTTGGCTTTAGACTCCATAGTCTTGTAGCTGGCCTTCTCGGACATCCTGTTGTCCTCCTCGATTCTCAATCGAACACTGAGTCTTCAAGGCTCATCTGCTTCTTTTTGTGTTTCAGATAGCTCCTGAAGTCCTTCCATGATAGAGGCAACTTTTCAATTATGGCGGCAACTTGAAACATCTTACAGAGTTTCATTCCTCATCCAGTATTTCATTAATGATCAATTGCAGTTCTCCCAACTGAGACATCACTGTCCTTGAATCTACCATCTTGTAGTCCAGAAACCTACCCACGACAAATTTCTTTTGTCCGACATCCTCGGTTTTGTACTTCTTCTCGAGAGATTCCCAGAGAATATTCGCAGAAGTCATGCATTGGTACACATTGTACATGGTATTGTCAAGACCACCCAAAATGTAGTTCTTGCATAAGAAGTCTCCAGACATCCATGTCTGTTCTCGCTTTTCCTTGGCCATTTCCGATTCACCCTCCACAGGACCCAGAGGATCTTTGAGGAATTTAGCCAACTGGAGAGTTGTCAGGTATAACAGTATTTTGCTCTGCCACTGTTTGAAATTTTCCCCACCAAATTTCTCCTGCTTTTCTCCATGAGAGACCGTTACTGTGATGTTTCTGCTAGCCATTTGTAATTGGAAAATCCAATAGGGGTCAATTAATCTACAAAAGATAAATTGCACAACGATCAACATATGATCTTGTTCAAAGTGATATACTAGGTAACCACTTGTTGTTCTATTGGACGGTGGTTCCAATAAACACAAGTCCTTGAATTTTAACTAAAGATTCTTTAGAAAAATGAATAAACGAATATTCCCAGAGGACGAGGGGGGTCCGGAGTAATTACTTAAGTCTTTGACCACTTAGGCTCTTATCGCCTTTTTGACAGAATATTCTTTAAACACTTTTTTAAAAGGATCTTTTAACAATTCAAACCCAGAATTACACTTCTTCAATTGCACAAATAATATACGATATGTGTAGATATATGTGTAACTGTCAATCAAGATTGGATGAAATTTCTTGTGTATGATTACACTTTAAATTTTCACCCAAGTATGCAACACACAATCAATTTCAACTTTATCACTATGTGTATGCTTGTGATAATTGAACAACCTAATAATAACTTAAATCTATACTACCAAGATTAATGTGTTACAGTATATGATTTACTAAGTTAATATTAATCTAAGTTTGCAGTTTATAATAATTACAGGACGATTTCGTTAGTGTCGCGTTCGTATCTATGTTCGAACGAGACTGTTCAGTGTGTGTGCGTTCGTGTTGCGTTTGACAACGCGTTCGAACGAATTGTTTCCAGAGAGTTCACGTTCGAGTAGCGTTTGATAACGCGTTCGAACGGAATGATTCCAGAGAGTTCACGTTCGTATAGCGTTTGAAAACGCGTTCGAACGGAATGATTCCAGAGAGTTTGCGTTCGAGTTGCGTTTAGTACGCGTTCGAACTTTCTTAGGCAGAAGGCTTGCGTTCGAACGTTCTTACGAAATTTCAGATTTAAGCATTCGCGTTCGTCGGGCGTTCGAACGCCCTACGAGTTTTTCATGCACAATTCATATTTTTCCAGAAAATTTCTAACCTAGCATGAGAATTACTATCTAACAACACTAGTGCAATAAGTTCTTAAGATTGTGGGTCATTTAGTGTCATTAAATATCAAAACAACATGCTATAAACAAATCAAACCAGAAAAATACCAATAAAACTTATCAAAACCCTAAAACCTAAAGCATAAAACTGTAGATAAAAAACCTGGAAAAAGCAATGACGAATCCAAGTCGAGATCTCTCTCTGTCCTTAAGAACTTATTGGCTCCGTCACAGGTGCTTTACGGATTCGCAATTGGCCAATGTTCTCTCATGATAACTTGGTTCATTCTTGTCCAATGAGCACTTCTTGACAAGTATATGAACTAGGAAATTGGTGGAACTCTCTCTTAAAACCAAAAGAAAACAGTGACTTAATTCAGATTTTTGTTTTTTCCCTTGTTGGTGACATGATGCCTCTTTTATAAGGCATGGAGGGGTGCCCTTTGGGGTAGGATGCATCCCTCCTAAGGATTGTAACCTTCCCTTGCACTTATAGTGTAAAAAAGACATAAACACCATCCTTTAATGAATATTGCAAGAATTTCCCACAAAAATATCATTATCATTATATTTTTAGTTTCCCAATAAAATATAATGACTGAAGTTTGCATATTCAGCCACTCACGTGAAAGATGGATAACGATAGGCTGAATTTGGTATGATTTACTTCAGAGGGTTTTCTCCCGTTGAAGTTGAAGATCCAAGATGAAGAAACCAAAAACAAAAATATTAGCTGCAGGAATAATGAATTGAAGATCAAAGGTCATCCATGAATCTCTTTATCACATCAATTACTGACTGTTTTTTTTTGAAATAATACCAGAAAAACAGCATCATCCTCCATTTAATTTCCATAGTTTTTTTGAAGTAATACTAGAGAACAGTCATTATACTTGCCAAGTAAACACAATTGAACCGTTGGATTGGGCAGTAAATAGTGAAGGCTCGGATTAATATCTTGAAATAGAGTAATTATTTAAAATAACTATCATTTATTTGATAATAAAAAAATATTATTAGATTATGCATAGATGACGTGATATCACTATTACATGCTCTTCTTGATAATGGGTAGGTAAACTTGATGGCAGAATAAGATAATAGGTATCATTTATGTAGGAACCATTGCTTGAATAATCAGACAAGCAAATCTTCTTTGCCTGCCAGCCATTTACCATTGGAAGAAGGCAACGGCCTGAATCAATTTTCCTCCCTTGTCACACCAAGATAAGCAGCTGCATGACACATCAGATCATCCATTTTCAAGCATTGAAACACATTTATTCTTGGATAGAAACTTTAAGTATATGCTACAAGTTTATAGATAGATAATTTCATAGGCTCGAGAAAAAGTTTAAACCAGAGCACAAACACGAAACGGTTTAGTTGCCTACAACTGGCTGGAAAACAGAAAGAAGAAAGAGGAATAAGTGCCTACAACTCACAGGTACACAGGCTGCTAATACAGCAAAATAGGTGAGACCCAAATGCAAATATGCTAGCTGAGTCTCAAATGGCCTCTGAAATATCTCTAGCTCGGAAATTTGTCCCTAGACTTATCTGCAACAGAGATCAGACTCAACATCAGGATTAAAAATATTAATATGATGTCTTCGAATTAGATGGGATTTTTGGCTTACCCTTTGAAGAAAGAACACTCCTTTCAAAGAATTCAGAGGAAGCCAATGGGGTGGACATTGATAGCTGAGTTGTGGATAATGGGTTCTTATTGGCCCTCTGATCATTCAGATAGCAACCAAAATCTATGGTTTTGGGCGACTCGTCCGCAAGAGGCTGAAGAGACTGATGTTCCTGTTTCAGAGACCTCGATGGATCAAATTCCCTGCCAAAGAGATAATGTTGTTGCTGTTGTTTTGATATTGCACCATTTGCAATGAGTGGGTCAAAATCCTGTAGCATCTGCATCGGGAAGCAGCTATTTTCCAAAAAAGCACCATCTCTTTGATCTGATAAGGAGTTTGAGGAACTTCCGGATGTTGTAACACGCCATGCACTATCCACAGAAGAGTTTATTGTAAAACCACTCAAACTCACCGAAGCTGCTGATAAGTCACATTCATCTGCTTTGGGCTTCAGTTCTTGGAGACACCTGTATTGTCCACTGATATGACATGAGTTGGTTTACTTTCAAGGAATTTCCCAACAGAAAAATCAATAAGAAACTAATCCAAGGAACTTAATTCTACTCTTAACAGTAAAGACCATAACCAAAAGCAAACTTCTACATGTACAAACAATTTGCAGAAACTTTTCACACAAACTGCTGTGGCATCACTGGTCATTGGCACATCATCTCTTTTGTATTTCATTCAACTTTTACTGTTACTCATCCACCATTTTATGACACATCAGTCCATAGAGGAAAGCTTGTATAAATAGTTTAAACATGCAGTATTATTGCCAGTCAAATGAATCCCTTCTGATTTATCCTTCTATTTCTCTCTTATTTCCGGTTCATCGAATTTAGATTTCAAAAGATCATGATATTAACTTGTGAGAAAACCATATAACTCAAATATGATCCACACACGAGTATCGTTCTCTTCTTATTTCTTGCTGTACAAATAAGAATATACAACAGGCAAGCATATTGAAGCTTTTATATTTGCTAGCCAAGAGCTCTTGACTTGAGCTTCCTTTAGGTTAGGACAACCAACTATCAAGCAACTAAAAACCATCCCCAACCAGTCAGTACAACATAGAAAGTGCATTTTTGTCTTATTTCTATATGTACAAAGCTTGAACCATATAGTTAGTTGATTAGTGTCAGCAGAATTACAAAACTTAAGACCCAATTGCCTGTACAGTGCCTGAATATCACCCGAAGCCAAGGTTAAAATATGCTTCCAGTCCCGCATGCAATATGATTTCATGTTAAAATAAGGTCGCTCCTTACAAACATTTATAACAGACAATTTAATGCAAACCTCAAAAGACTAAGAAAAACCAGTTTCAATCAAACCGGAAACTGGAATTGTTTTGTATTTTAAGGGTCTTGAGAAAATAAACTCAGTTTGAAATGAAATATTTTATTAGCCAGTTAAGAGTCGAATGAATGGGGAAGTTAATAGTCAATGATTAAAGACATTTAAGCCCAGGACAGTCTTACAGCTTGGTATATACGTAAACAGTTGAACACCTATAATCACCCCCCCTGTATGTATCTAATAATATCAACAGTAGGCTCCAGAATCTGAAGATTTGGGGATTAATCCCACCTCACTTAAAACTCTCCCCTGTAAGTTTTGCTTATCTTTGGACCTATGACTTCAAAGGAATTTCAAGATTCTTCTTTTTTTTCCAGTTAGCTTAACGGGTATATGGTTGTAAAAACATGTTGTGCTAGTTTATTCCTGGTTGTCTGAATTCCTGGGAAGGTCTAGTTGCAAGGCTAGAGTTTTTGTCTATGGCCAGTTTAGATGAGTATACAACATATCATATCGGCATTTTTTCGTATAAAGTTGGTATTTCCTCTCCGGTTTACATCTAACCCAACTTAGCAATTTTTCACACATTAACATATTGGTTTGTTTTCTATCCAAAAATTAAATTTAGAACAAATAGAGCACATATAATCCTTAAATACCAGACAAATAAAAATACTAAGACTATTATATACCATGTTTATTTACATTATGCATTAGCAACTGAAACTACATGCTCTCAACAATCGATGGGTCAAATTACCATATTAATAATTGTAGAAACTACAATCTCCGGTACAAGGAAAAAATAACAAAAACATATATTAAGACAATGTGTAAAGTTTCATCCACCACGGTAGCAAAGCAAAATCATGGAACCGAGAGAATAGACTTGGTTTACTCATAGCAGACAAATAGTCACAAGTCATATAATATCCACTATCCAGATGGCAAGGGGTTGCCATGTTACTCCAACTATCAAACAAAAAACTGGACCAAGAAACAACAATGAATCAATGATACCGGACCAAGAAACAACAATGAATCAATGATAATTAGTATCTCATTTTATCACAGTAAACACTTCACATCACCTATTAAGCAGTAAATTTTAAGCATGAAAACACCTATTTGCTAAATGGTTTGTGGTTACAAACCATAATTGTCACTCAAAGGCATTCCTCAAGCCCAGGCTTAGATCACTGCGCCTCATGAAGGGTCAGGCTAGGCGGCCTTCATTAGGCGCGTCTTTGAGATATGCCTAGGTGCACCTTGCGTCTCACCTTCATTAAGCGCGTGCCTAGGCCCTAGGACCCTTTGCGCCTTAGTGTGCCTTACGCCTTTAACAACACTGTTAAAAACAATTATAACATGTAAATAACAAAAAAGGTGTACCTGTACTCCTTATTAGGAATCCCATATGGGATAACATCCATCTGTTGCCGTGACATGTTGCTTTGAAAGCAGAGACCCCCACGATTACCACCTGAGTGCAAAGGCGGGTTTTGAAAACTTAAGCTTCCACTGCCACTGCCACTGCTGCTCCCAGTCCCAGTAGCCATGTCTACTCCCACAGTTGACAAAGACTGAGAGGCAATTTGTGATTCCACAGGCTTTCTTGAACGGTAACGGCTTCGGTTCATGTGCCGTTCACAATACTTGGAGTTGGGGTGTGCATCTTTAGAGCACCTCCATTTCTTGCCATCCGTCCTACGGCACCTCCCCGGCTCCGGGTCAATTTTCTTCCCAAAATAAGAACAATACCCCACTACAAACAAACAATATCTAGTATCACACAAACTGAAATGGAAATTAGAAACCCTTGAACAAAGTTACACAAATGCCCTAAAAAAAACATGATAATTTGCACATAAATAATTAACTAAATAAAAACTGAAAAAGTTGTTGGGTCTATTTTCATCCCAAAATAAGAACAATACCCCCAAAACAAACAAAATTAGAAACATTAAAACAAAGTTACAGCCCTAAAGAAGCATGATAAATTTTGCACATGAATAAAATAAAAAAAAGTTATTGGGGAAGGTTTCTTACAAGCGGGGTGGTGGAATAAACTAGAGGGGAGGAGCTTGAGGCTAGTGCGAATGGGGATGAGGAGATCGGGGGGAACGGGGAGGCCGGCCTTGAGGTATTTGAAGATTAGGGCTTGATGCTCCAGCTCATGCCACTGAGACGAAGTGAACGGGGCCACTGAAGTAGAAGATAAAGAACCAGAAGCGTTCATTTTGCTACTGCTACTGCTACTGCTATTTTTGGAATCTTGCTTCCATGAAATGAATCAGATTCAGACTCAAGACACCGTTCGTTCACTCTGGGGCGGTGGATCTGCTCCTATCAGAACATCTCTAGGACTAGGAGTGATGTCAGAGGAGTTAAATTCTGCTGCAATTAAATAAATAAATTATAGTTTATAAATGTTATTATGTAATTTAAAAAAAAAAAAAAAAAAAAAAATTTACAGTAGGCGGGTGAATAAAAATTAAAATATCATCTCACGATAAATCATAATACCAAATAAAATTTTATTCCACATAATATAAAGTATTTTATTAAATAGGTAGAGCAAATTTAGAATGAAGTTCTCAAACAGAAATCTTAATAAAATACAGTATGTGGTCGTATTGTCAACTATCGTTGACCCTTACAGAGGAGCTTTCTACCTTGCTACCACTAGATGATGGAAAGGAAAGCTCCTATTACGCTTAAGCTATTTGAATTTTGCGTCCTCCTTCCTTCATTTTCTTGTAACCTACTATAGTTATAGATATTGCCCCCTTTAAGATAGTACATAGTTTTTAGATACCCTTGTAGATGGCTACTACTACCACTACGAGATGAAACTCCACCATGCTTTTTATATATATATAGATACTATAATAAAAAAACATATTAAACTATCATATTAAAAAAAATATTATTAAATTATCTGTAATTAACCTAATCTATACAATTAATTTTTTATTATTAAATTATAAAATTAAAATATCTCTATAATTATTTTTATTATTAAATTATAAAATTAAAAGAATAAATTATTAATATAAATAACCTATTACAATATAAAACATAATATATATTAAAGTAAGAATCTTATTAATTTTAGTTAAGTAATTGATATTTTAACTTATTATTATTAAATTATAAAATTAAAAAAAAATCTATTATAATAAGAAAATATATTATAATATCTTATGAAAATAAATAAATATATATATATATATGTGTCACTTAATCTCTATAATTAATTTTTGTTATTAAATTATAAAATCAAAATATCTTTACAATTAATTTTATATTAATAAAAAACTTATTACAATAAAAATACATATTTTAATTTTATAAAAGATATATTATAATAAGAAAAAATATTATACTATCATATAACAATTAAAAAAAAACACTATTAAATTATAAAATTAAATGAAACCATATTATAATATATATGTATATATATATATATATATATATATATATATATATATATATATATTATCCGATCAATTTTTGACTGATATCTCACACACACACATATATAAAAGTTAAATATTTTTAAGTTTTCTCATCATGCCACATGCCACATGACACTTACAGTGTGTTTGGTTGGGGGGTTTTGGAGGGGATGAGAGAGATTATTTTAAATTATGTTTGTTTGGTTCAATTTTTTTAAGGGGAGGGGAGCAAAATCCCTCCTAAGCCAATTTTAGCTCCCCTCCAAAAGTGGGGGGTTTTGGAGGGGAGAGAAAGTGAAGAATTAAAATTTTAAATGCAATGACTAAATTATCTCTACTTATATATTAAAAATCCTAAATTGTAATAATTGCAAATCCCTCTTATATTTGCTTCACCACTCAAACCCTAATCTTTGCTTCTTCTTTTTCAATTACGTGGTTTCTTTGTTTTTTATTCTATCAGGTGCTTCTTCCACTCACCACTCAGGTATGTATTTGCTTTTTAACTTTTGCTTTTTCTTTGTTTGTAACATGTGTGCTCTTAAAATTTGAAAATTAAATAAATATAAATAAACCTGCGAAAGATCCATTGCTTTTAATACTGATCTGTGAATGATCTCTAAGGTGTTTTAATGGGATTATGTGGGAGTTTTAATTGTTTACTGTTCTCTAGTCTTTGTAGCAGCAAACAATATTGCTAGATTTGTTTGTTTACTTTTTCAATGAAAACTAGTCTTTGTGCCATATCTAACAATATGTTTGCTTTTTCACCACTCATGTGTGTTTTTTTTTTCCGGTTATGTCCTTTGTTTGTAATTTGAAATTTATACTGCTCTCTAGTCTTTGTAGCAGCAAACTGACAATATTGCCTAATCTGTTTTACTGCCAATTCTTCTCTCTTTTAATTTTAATTTTATTTCTATTTTCTTCGTAGATAAATTATTTTAATTTATAACTTTTATTTTTTGAACCATACACAAATTCTATTTTAATTTTATAAATTTTTTATTATTTTAGATGGATCGTCAAGATTGGAAAATTATCGTCTATAGATGGTTTGATTTACGCCGAAGAGCTATAACTCAACTCATGTGTGCTATTGTTTATTGCTTTGTTATTCGGATGTCTCGTAAGAGAAAATTGAGTTATAATACGAGCTCCGAAAGAGAAAGAGTGCGTGAAGAAATAATGGGTCGAATTAGAAATAGTGAAACTAATAGAAATATATTAAGAATGGGTCTGGAAGCTTTCTTAACATTATGTGATATGCTAGAAAGAGAGGGTGACTTACAACCAACACGATGGTCAAGTGTGGAAGAACAAGTTGTAAAATCAATTTACATATTGACACATAATGCTAAAAATCGTGAAGTCAACTTTTGGTTTTGTCGTTCTGGTGAGACAATTAGTCGTCATCTTCATAAAGTGTTGAGAGCTATTCTTGAATTGGAAGAAAATTTCCTTGTACAACCCGATGGCTCAACAGTCCCTCTTGAAATTCATAGGAGTAGTAGATTCTACCCATATTTTAAGGTAAATTTTTTATCATTAAGTCACCCTACACTCAAACGTTAGCATGATCTACTTAGATTATATTAATATAAATACATTGTGTCAGGATTGTATTGGTGCCATAGATGGGACACATATACGTGTCAAAGTATCTTCAAGAGATGCTCCTCGGTATCGTGGTAGGAAAGACTACCCAACACACAATGTAAAATTTACCTTTTTCAGTTAAAACCAAAGGCATCATATTGGAAAAATGTCCCAATTCCAAATTATGAGAAGATGGTGAAACTGTACGGGTATAATAGAGCTAATGGAGATGAAGGTGGGACTGGAAAGGAGACAGGAAAATAAGGGCATTCTACCACAGAGCAAGACTTAATTGAATCTATTGATGACATTGATAATAGTATCTCTCGGAATGAGGTGCTTTTAGAGAGCTTTGATACTTATTTTGATGATGGAATGCAATCACAAGATCTTTCACCCACATCAAATGATGGCAGTAAAAAGAAGAAATCTAGAGTGGCCAACAAAGACAAAAATAATGAATTTGTTGAACTTAAAGAGACAATGCATGTGGTTGCAGAGGCTTTGAGAGAAGGGAATGCAGCAATAAGAGAAGGAAATGAAATAATGAGAAAACGCCATAACTATGAGCTGCCTCCAATTTCTGGGGAAGAAGCTTGGAATTTAATCAAGGATTGTGGATGTGATACAAACTCATTGCCTAAGATCTATTGCTCTTTAATGAAAGATGCTGACAAACTTAGAATAATTCTTCAATGTCCAGTGGAAGCACGTAAGACAGTGATCATGCAAATGGTCTTTGACTCTTAAGAGAGATTATGCGTTTGATTAAAGACTTGAGCTTAATGGTTGTTATTTTGCAAAAACCTTATTAACATTTTATGTATTATCTGAACTTAATCATTTTAGTAATTTATGTTATAAACTTGGATATTTTACAGTATTTCTTTATTTATTCATCTATGTCAAAACCTAGCTACTGATTTGATGCTTGTTTTAATTTTATTTTTAATAACATGTATTATATATGTAGAGCTTTTAATTTTAATTTTATTCTTTGTTTAATTCAAAGATAATATAAGCCTATATTGTTTTAATTTTATTTATAACAGGCTATAATGATAAAATAGTAAATTAGTTTTAAAATCTCTCCCTTCCTTTCTTGAACCAAACATATATCTAATTAAAAACTATCCCCTCACACCCCCTCCCGTCCTTTGAACCAAACATATATTTAATTAAAATCCATCCTGACCGGCGTAAACACACACATATAACACAAGCGCACGTATCGTTCAAGTAGTATAAAAATATCGATCCCACGAGGACTTAATTCCTACTGTTGTTATTAATTATTGAATCTATTTATTTACAAATATCTAATTGAGGGTGAAGAGAATGATTGCCTGATTGATTTGGTTGATTGTAGATTTGCTAAATAAATAAAAATACAAAAGAAAATACTAAGGAAAATAACAAAAGACACAAAGATCTAGGGTTGTGAATCCTTCTAATATCTTTTAAAAGATGAAGTGATTATTTTATGTTTGTGTAATAAATCGGTTTACTAACCTGGAACACGAAATTATGCGAAAGCCTATATCGATGGTCAGACGCAAATACCCAGTTTAACCCAATTGAACCATATGTCTATGTCAACCAAATTATCTGGATTCATTAAGTTTGAGTTCCAATTATGGCTACCCCCGCCCGACAGGTATATGTCTATCCTATAAGGAAATCTATTAAAGGGTTATCTATCCTCAAGGAAGATCGTGAGCTATTAAGTCTAAGGCTGAAACCTAAAATCCCTATGTCTAGTTCATTTTAGATTTACTAGATCAATCTTATTGGTGATCAGACAACAAGAAGCATTAAACTTAAGACTTAATAAGTAAACCTTTAAATTACCCAAACTATAAAATAACCACCTATAAACCGGTGATATTAAAATTCATCACAACCCCAGATAACTAACACATAACTAGGGCTAGTAAAAACTTAAAAGTAAAAGACATAAAGTAAAAATGCTGAAAAGTAAAAGACATAAAGTAAAAACTGAAAAGTAAAATAAAATAAAATGCTAAGGTAAAATGATCAACTTTTACTATTTACTATTTATATATCTCCCTTAATATAATATATTAATTTGTGATTATTTTACCAACTAGCCATATAGGCGGTAACCTGATTAAGTCAAATTAAGTCCAACCAGCCATAAAGGCGGAACCAAAATAAACATGCCATATAGGCGGTAAGAAAATTAATTACCAACCGACCAATCTGGCGGTATCCTTGATTAGTCAGGTTTAAACCAGATTAAAATGATTTACCAACCGACCAATATGGCGGTATCCTTTTTAAGTCAATATTTTAAATAGTGAATATATTATTTTTAAGGGAGATTAATCTAAATAGTAACAGTAAAAGAATTACCTTTCACCCTAGCTGGGGAAGTTACCTCCTCATGGTGAATAGTAAAAATTATAAAAAGTAAGAAAGTAAATTACTATTATTACAGAATGTAATTAAAATTATTTACAAAACTAAAAACTAAAAGAAACTAGATAGAAAACTCTCTATTTACATCAGAGAATTCAGAGAGAATGGTACATTTGAAACTGAAACATCGAGCTGAATTTATAGGTCTCGGTAGGCTCTGGGCGTCGCGACGCCAAGGCCTTTGGCGTCGCTACGCCAGCGTCTTTTGGACGTGGCATGCTGAGGTGATGACACGTGGCTATTCTGGATAAGGTGATAAGGTGACACGTGGCAAGATGGTTGGAGCTCAATTATTGTGACACGTGGCAGCTTCTGATTGGTCGGTTCAGATTCTTATCCGCCACATGTCAGATAATGATAAGTCAGTCAATAATTGATGCTGACGTGGCGACACGTGGCAATTTGACTGTCTGCACCATAGAATCGCGACACGTGGCACGCTGTGATTGGTTGATGATGACGTGGCAGCCACGTGGCACTTTGACTTGGTCAACAAGTGATGTGGATGATGACGTGGAGTGACACGTGGCAATTTGACTGTCTGCACCATAGAATCGCGACACGTGGCACGCTGTGATTGGTTGATGATGACGTGGCAGCCACGTGGCACTTTGACTTAGGGGTGGCAGAAAAGCCCGAAGCCCGGCCCGGCCCGGGCGGGTTTTGGCCCGGCCCGGGGTAACACGGGCCCAGGCCGGGCTTCACCCAAAAATCCCGAGCCCGGCCCGGCCCAGGCTTAAAATAAATAAATAATATTTTAATTTATAAAATATATAAATTTTTATAATAAATTTTTTATATTTATAATTTTTTATAATAAAAAAATCGGATCCAGGCTTAAAATAAATAAATAAATATTTTAATTCATAAAATATATATATTTTTATAATAAATTTTTTATATTTATAATTTTTTATAATAAAAAAATCGGATCTGGGCTTAAAATAATATTATTTATAATTAAAAAATCAGGCCCAAGCCCGGCCCGAGCCCGACCGGGCCTGCCCGGCCCGGCCCGATGACAGTACAGGCCCGGGCCGGGCTTTGATAAGCCCGGCCCGAGCCCGGCCCGTTGCCATCCTTACTTTGACTTGGTCAACAAGTGATGTGGATGATGACGTGGCAATGACGTGGAGTGACATGTGGCGACATATGGCGATGGCGACTGTCGGCATCGTAGGATGATGACATGTGATACGACGCATGTTAACAGATCGGCTGTGATGGTGACACGTGGCATGACGCACGTTAGCAAAGTCAATTTTTCTCAGATTCTGATTTGTGGACCCGGCGCACGTTAGCACTTTTCGGCGCATGTTAGGCGTCGCGACGCCAAGGGCTTGCGCGTCGCGACGTGGAAAATTACCAAAATGCCTTTTTCGTCCAATTTTCACTGTTTTGGCCCAAATCACCTCCAGAGTGTCCTGAAACTTTATTTATCTACAAAATAACACAAAACACATCAAAATATTCACAAAACTCAAGAAACTATACAAAATATTAGGTTAAATAAGTGGGAAATAGTGATATAATTATCACTCATCACATCCCCTCCTCCATTAAAATCCCTCCCCTCCCCTCCCCTTCGTTGAACCAAACAAACCCTTAATCTCTATAGTTATTTTTTTTATTACCTATTATAATAAGAAGATACAATATAATATTTTATTAAAATAAAAAAAATATATGTGACACATAATCTCTGCAATTAATATTTTTATTATTAAATTATAAAGTTAAAATAATAAAATAATAAAATAAAAAATATATTATATATAAAAATATAATATCTATTAAAATAATAAACCTAAATAGTGGCACGCTGTGATTGGTTGATGATGATGTGGCAGCCACGTGGCACTTTGACTTTGTCAACAAGTGATGTGGATGATGACGTGGCAATGACGTGGAGTGACACGTGGCGACACGTGGCGATGGCGACTGTCGGCACCGTAGGATGATGACACGTGGTACGACGCATGTTAGCAGATCGGTTGTGATGGTGACACGTGGCATGGCGCACGTTAGCAAAGTCATTTTTTCTCAGATTATGATTTGTGGACCCGGCGCACGTTAGCACTTTTCGGCGCATGTTAGGCGTCGCGACGCCAAGGGCTTGCGCGTCGCGACGTGGAAAATTACCAAAATGCCATTTTCATCCAATTTTCACTGTTTTGGCCCAAATCACCTCCAGAGTGTCCTGAAATTTTATTCATCTACAAAATAACACAAAACACATCAAAATATTCACAAAACTCAAGAAACTATACAAAATATTAGGTTAAATGAGTGGGAAATAGTGATATAATTATCACTCATCACATCCCCCCCTCCATTAAAATCCCTCCCATTCGTTGAACTAAACAGACCCTTAATCTCTATAGTTATTTTTTTTATTACCTATTATAATAAGAAGATACAATATATATTTTATTAAAATAAAAAATATATATGTGACACATAATCTCGGCAATTAATATTTTATTATTAAATTATAAAGTTAAAATAATAAAATAAAAAATATATTATAATATAAAAATATAATATCTATTAAAATAATAAACCTAAATAGTAGCCACCCACAAAACCTAACCATTTTCAAGATCAATACCCAAAATATTTTTTCAATCAACACAAAGTGCGAAACCTGTACTATACATATAAGTAAATAAATATTTATCTTAAAATCGTGAATTAAATATTTTAGTGAATTTATCTTCACCTACCTAAAGTTAAGTTAAAGTTCGAAAATATCTTTGATTTTTGAAAATTATCATATGTCCACCCAAATTATAAAAAAAATGGATATTTTACACTCAAATTACTAATTTTTTAGGTGTAAAATGTTCTTTTCATAACTAATTTTGTGTGTAAAAATATATTGATGATTAGTTTTGAGCATAAAGGTTCTGACCCTTGTACACCTAGAAGTAAACTGTGAAAATAAAAATTTAATTACAATAATTAAGACAAATCCTAAATTAATGTTTATATGGTTAAGTACAAATACACGTAAGTATAATCAATGGCCTCACTCTTAATCTATGTTATAATTAAAGAGAATAAATACATATGCAAAAAATAAGCGACATAAAGTAAGCAACGGAAAGTAAACAAATAATACACAGGGGAGTTCGATTAAATTTACTTAAATTTAATCAACATAAGCACCAATAAAATTTACTTAAATTTTTTATACTGTAACTCTTCTAATCATCACATCTGCACCAATAATTTTTTCATAAAATATAATCAACATTTAAATTATTTAAAATATAGAAAATAAAAAAATTATAATAAAAAAAATTATAAATATTTCATGAAAATAATCATCACTGGACACTAAATCAATTAAATAATGTACAAATATAATTATGACATAACAACATAATATGATTAGACTTTTAAAAATTTCAATAAATTAATTTATTCAATTCATTCGATTCGGTTCATTTTTTAAGTTAAAAATTATTCTAATTCGGTTCGGTTTTTTAATTAAAATATCGAACAATTATTTTTTAAAATAAAAAATTATCACTTTGATTCGATATTTTTCATTTTAGTTTAGTTTTTCAATTTCAGTTACTTATTTATCCGTTTATAATTTGACGTGTTTTATGAGTATTCGCGGCAGGATGAACGAGACCGGTTGGTGGCTGCTAAAAGCGTGTGTTAGCGAGTGAGTCCGGTGATCTGATTCTGACGCCAGTGTGTTGAAAAATTAAATGAAAGAAAACAAGTTGTAATATAACAAAAGAATAAAATAATCGCTTTGAGGAGTGAATTACACTTTCCTTAAGGTAATAATTGTCCCAAATTTGCTGCCACAATAAAGCTAAGAAATTACAGACCAACACTTCTCTGATTTCAGAGATAATTTCAAAAAGTAGACAGAAAAAATGGAGAGATGATAAACATTTTACAGGGAATCATATTTAAATAGAATCATCACAACTGCATCAATCAATAAAGTTTTTCATAAGATATAATCATCATTTAAATTATTTAAAATATAGAAAAATAAAAAGAATAATAATCAAAGCAAAAAATTATAAATGTTTCATGAAATTAATCATCACTAAACACTAAATCAATTAAATAATGTACAAATATAATTATAACATAACAACATAATATGAATAGACTTTAAAAAAATTCAATAAATTAAATTATTCAATTAATTCGATTCTATTCATTTTCTTAGTTAAAAATTATTCTAATTCGGTCTAGTTCGGTTTTTTAATGAAAATATCGAACAAATATTTTTGAAAAAAAAATTATCGCTTCGGTTCGATTTTTTCCAATTCAGATCAGTTTTCAGTTTTTTTTTTTTATCCACCCTAATTTGACATGTTTTATGAGTATTCGGGACAGGATGAATGAGACCGGTTGGCAGCGGCGGCTAAAAGCCTGTGTTAGCGAGTGAGTCCGGCGATATAATTCTGACGCCAATGTGTTGAAAAATTACATGAAAGAAAACAGATTGTAATAGAACATGAAGAACATGGAATTACTTTGAGCAGTGAATTTCACTTTCCTTAAGGTAATTATTGTCCCTAATTTGCTGTGAGGTTAAAACAATATACCCCCAGTATACAATAAAGTTAAGAAATCACATACTAGTAGCACTTCAATAATTTCAGAGAGAATTTCAAAAAGTAGACAGAGAAAAATTGAGAGATAATAAACGTTTTGTAGGGAATTATATTTAAATAAAATCGAAAATATGGAATCAATAGACATATCATTTGAATTCCAATGGTTGTATCTATTTAAATCAATTGTTGCACTGTTTAAGTCCAACATTCACACTTGTTTATAAATAATCAAAGTAATTTGAAAAAATTAATTAAAATAATCAATTCAAAAAAATTAATTAATTATTTAATCTGCACGCGCCACGTGCCCAAGTGCCTATCTTTGATATATATATATATATATATATATATATATATATAATATATATATATATATATATATATATATATATATTATAAAGCACAATAGTGTGAGAGGAAAGAGAATGTAACATATGGTTAGGATTAAGAGATATAATGTATCCAAAAGCTATCTTTATGTGGCTTAATTGGCGGCTCAAATCATTTCATTATAATCTAATGGCGGATAAAGAATCATTCATTATAGAATCTCTATAAAAATGGAAAATGAAAATTAATAAATAAATTAAAGAATAAAATATTTTATTAATGGAAAATGAAAACTATCAAATAAATTAAAGAATAAAATTATTTCATTATAAATAAAATCATTTCATTATAGAACATATCTGAAAATTAACAAGCAGATTAAATAACAGAATCTTAATCTCTCTGTAAATTCTGTAACACCGTGCCGTAGACACGGGCAATATCTAGTATATATATAATCAATTATGGACCCAAAACAAATGTGAAATATTTCCCCTCTAAATATTTCACTTTCCAGTTTAAACTATAAAACATTTAGTGGTTTATAAACTCTCATTTTGTCTTTTACAATTCCAATGTGAGATTACAAAATATTACAATCTATTACAATATTCCCCCACTTAGATTGTAATATTTTGATTTATGCGTCAAAAATGTCTCTCTCGAGTTGAACCTTTTATTAATATAAACATTTCAAGTATTTACGAAATTAATGGTACCTTTAAACTTTGAATCATGATTCCTTATTGTCAATACTAGAAATGTCATACACATGAATCTAAATTTCATTTCCCGAAATTCACTAAAACCATCACTATCAAGGCCTTGTGCTACATCCTGAATTCATGAACATTTATAAAAATTATTCTCACTTTTATTAGAAGCAGCACCACTTCATATGTTTGTATAGGTGAAGTTCTGATTTGCTTTAGTTCAAGCACAATGTTTATTTCCAAACAATGAATCTCCATTAAGAGTATTTAATACTCACCCTAGTATTACAAAGTACTATAAATTTTAATAGTACTTGAATACAGCTACTAGTAATCTGCTATTACCCATTAAATCTTTAGATTGTTCTTTAACAAAATGAAGGTTGGGTTCCAGCCACACTAGTAACTTAATCAAAACATCTTTAGACTCATTTCGTTAGCCGTAGCATTGATCATGTTTCTCGAGAACGTCTGTGTAAATAAGTCAGCTAGATTGATGGACCCCTCCACCCAAAGGTTGGGTCAAAGTAAATATAGATGATCAAGATGTATCTGGTTTAGGGGCTGTTTTCAGAAACTCAGAAGAAAATATTGGAGCAGCGGCAGTAAAGAAATCAAGTTTTTTGGGCAACGTGGCATCTATGGAAGCAGAAGCGATACTATATGGATTACAGGTCGCATCCCAAAACCAATGAAACTCACTAATTCTCGAAACGGATTCTTCAGAAATTGCTCATCTAATCTCAAAAAATTATGAGAGTAGATTGGAAATTTCCTGATGAGTAGTTTTCTTGAAGTTGTTGTTAACTTTATTCCTAGAGCTTGTAATAGTATGGTGCACTCCTTAGCCAAAGTGGCGCTTGATTTTGTAAACCCTGTCGTACGGATGGTCAATACCCACCAGACATTCTTTTGTTACTCTATGGGTGCGTTAATGAAAGTAATACTTTCTTTTCAAAAAAGAAATTATATTAACCAACCTTCAAATATTGTTTTTCTTATGTCTTATCAATGGTAAGGCCCATGGGCAGATATTTCCTCAGCGGGGGCTACGTCAAGGATTGATGTCCTTTATCGCCATGCCTTTTCATACTATGTGCGGAAGTATTGTCAGGTTTACTAAATCAAGGAGTAGAAAAAGCAGAATTGTCTGGACTGAAGTTTGTTAAGAATGTTGTTATCTCGCACCTACTTTTCGCTGATGACAGTTTAGTTTTCACAAAGGCTTCGATAAAAGACTGCACAAAGCTAAAGGGGCTGTTTGATTCCTACGTGGTTGCTTCGGGTCAAATTTTCAACTATGAGAAATAGTCCATTTTGTGCAGTCCCAACACCAATCCGACTACAATGACTGAGATCAAGAAAATTTTTAAGCTTGAAGTGGCTTCCTCTCATGAAAGATATTTAGGGTTACCTGCCATGATCAGCAAGAATAAAAATAGGATTTTCAACGAGATAAAGAATAAGATCTTTCAAAGAATTTCGAACTGGCATAGCAGATTATTCTCAAGTGGTGGAAAAGAGGTGTTGATCAAAGTCATCGCACAAGCAATCCCTTCTTATGCCATGAGTGTTTTCAAACTTCCAATTGGTATGTGTGACGAAGTGCAAAAAAAACTAAATGCCTTTTGGTGGGGGTCCTCGAGTGATAAAAGGAAAATTCATTAGGCCAATTGGGATCGTCTGAGCAATTCGAAAAGAGATGGAGGTATGAGGTTTAGGGATTTTGGTTGTTTCAATCAAGCTTTGTTGGCAAAACAGGGATGAAGGATTCTGCAAAACCCAAATTCGCTAGTGGCGACCATTCTTAAAGCTAGGTACTTTAAAAATGGCCAGTTCCTTTATGCAAACCTAGGGCACAACCCTTCTTTTATTTGGAGAAGCATCTTTTGGGGTAGAGACCTCCTGGAAAATGGGATCAGGTGGAGGATTGGTGATGGCTCTAGTGCAACAATTCTGGACAGTAACTGGCTGCCTAGACTTGATCTGTTTAGGCCTGTCCTGAGTAAAGTATTGTCTGGGGATGCTAAAGTGAGTAGTCTGATTTTAGAAAGCAATAGGTGGAATGAAGATCTCATAGAGGAAATTTTTTTGAATGAAGACGCCAGAGAGATCTTGAACATCCCTATGCCCAGGGAAGCGAAGCAAGATCGGTTGATTTGGCATTTTGAAAAATGAGTCTTTTCTCTGTGAAGTCTGCTTACTACCTGGCTAGGAAGTGCAAGCTAGCTGAAGTTGCGAGCTCCTCTACATGTTCAGATCACAGCCTTTGGAAGATGGTGTGGGGTTTAAGATTAGCTGAAAAAGTTAAAATCTTTATTTGGCGGGGGATCTGTGGCTGGCTTCCCACAGCTGATAAACTTCTCGGCAGAAGAATCCTGAAAGAAGAGAGATGTAGCATGTGTTCTGGAGGAACTGAGACAGTGATACATGCCCTGTTTACTTGTAAAATGTCAAAAGATTATTGGGATCAACCTGTTAGTAGAGAGATCTATGCGAAGGCAAAGAAGGGTAGCTTTGGTGACCTTTTGCATTGGTGTTTTAGAAATTTAACTCAAGAAGAGCTGGAGAAAACTTTTGTCTTGTTGTGGGTCATCTGGGGGGCTAGGAACGATGCTGTAATCCAAGGCATGTTGACGGATTGCACATCCATTATTGCGAAGGCCGAGGCTCTCTGGACCGCGTATAGGGCTCATTTGGAAGAAGAGTTGCCATACGAGTGTGATAGCAATGTTGGGGCTTTGGCTTGGTCCCCCTCCGACTCCCTGGGTTAAAATGAACGTAGATGCAGCTGTCGACGTGAAAGCTAATAAGGTGGGGCTGGGAGTGGTGATTAGAAATCACTTGGGTGTTTTTTTAGCAGTTGCGGCGAAGAGTATTAAGTTCCAGGGAGATGTGGAGATAGCTGAAGCTGAAGCTGTGCGTTTCGGAGTGGAGTGCGCAAAAGATTTGGATTTTTCCTCAGTTATTATCGAATCTGATGCTCAAAATGTGATTAACTTGATTTTAGGAAAGTTATCTAGCCTTAAGGAAGTGTACTGGATAGTAGAAGATATCAAATTGTCGATCCAAACATTGCTATTGTTTAGGATCCAGTTTATTTCGAGAAGGTGTAATGGTGCTGCTCATAGAGTAGCCAGGTTTGCTCGTCTTGGTCATTGTTTTGGCTTGTGGAATGATAGGTTTCCTTCTTTTATCTCTTGTATTCTGTAGTCTTTTTAATATATGATCTTCTTATTCAAAAAAAAAAGAAGGGATCAAATTTGTTGCCAAGATTATAAGAAGAATTTTGTTGCAAGACAGCCTATGAGGGATCAAATTTGTTGGCATTATGATTAAAAAAAGGAGTATTCGGTTAAAAGTGGCTATCAGATAGTTTTTAATTTGAAATTCTCTGATATCTCAAGAAATTTATTCAAAATTTGCCCAAAATAATCAAAACACGCCGGATTAAAATTTTAATTTTAATTTTAAAAAAAAATAGGATTTTAAATTTATTAATTTGAAATTATTAATTTGAATTTATATTACATTAAATTAAAAACTTAAAGTAAAAATAAAATAAAAGAACTTGAACTTAAATTTTTAAAAACTTAAGTTGTTTACATATTCTATTGGGGTGAGAGGAATCAAAACTCATATAGTTCCATTACATTTTTAGATAGTTCCCCATTATAATTATTTACTCATCATCATTATCTGTGCATGTTGTTGATCTTTTAACTCTCGTTCCGCTTGTACTTGCAGATGCATTGTCGAACAAGTCTTCAAAGTCATCGGAGGCATCTTCTTGTTGCCTTAGAGCAGCTCAGGTCTAATCATCCACACATGTTGTTGCTTCTAAAGTGCTTGGATATAATGAAGATAGTCTCGCTTTCAAAATATTGCTTCCTAAGCTTAAGGTTTGTTCAATCGCAACGGTGGAAACAAGTGCTGCCAGCACCTCTTTAATAATAATTGATAGAACATGATAGACATTTTGATGTCAATTCTACCAGTCAAGTACTTAAAAAATTTTACTTACTAAATTTTCAGGAGGAAACTCGAAATTGGTAGATAAATAATTATCTAATTCCAGGTTGTTAGTCTTGGTTTCCTCTGTTTTTTTATTTCTTTGTAGTAACCAACGATCACCTACGCTAAGTCTTGAATGTATTATGAGTTCACTATTAGATTGTCCGGATAATTGCAAGTTATATCTACTCACATAATCATTAAATAAATCTATTATTTTTCTAACATTAATTTCATCATCTATTCCTAAAAAAAAAGCATAGTAAGTTTGTAATTCATTAATCAAACCTTCTAATTTAAATCTATGATAAAAAACTGTGACAATAAGATAAAATAATGAAATGTCTTTAAAATAAGTCAATTATTTTCTCTAAAACAAAATCCTTAATATTCGAACTTTCAGCATGCTCATATAAAGTACCAACAATATTCCAACATTCAACAAGAAATCAATTTATTGTACGTTAATAAACTCCACTAAAAATATTTGTTGCATCATTAAAAACTTTTAAAGTTCTATTTTTTTTTTCATAAATATCTCATTGATTAGGAAAAAGTGTTATATGTTGAACATGTTGGGAAAAAAACTAAATAATATATATTTGTATTGAAAAACTTGAGTTAAAATAAATTCCAAAGAGTTGGAACATCTTGTGAAAATTTTACCGATTTAATACTATTTAATTTACAAAACTTGGCTCATTCTTTCCTGACATTAGAATATGACCAAAATACAATTAAATGCAATCTTAATATGATTAATGTGATGTTCTAAAAAAGTCAGATCATCTTGAACTTATAAATTAAGGACATGACGTGTGCAACGAACATGAAAAAATCGACCCCCAAATTTGGTTGGTGTATTTATTTTAAATCTCTAATTTATGTATTATTTGCAAATGCATTATCAAAACCAATTGTTAAAAATTTTATCTAATAAATCATATTCATCACAAATTACTTTAATCATTCTATAAATATTTTGTGCAATATGATGCTTGATCGGTGGAATCACTCACGTTACGCAAGCGCAAGTATCGTTCAAGTAGCATAAAATATATTGATCCCATGAGGACTTAATACATATGCTATTAATTTATTGAAGTTAAATTTCTACAAATATCTAAGTTGATTATTGATTGATGGTGGATGGTGATTTAATCTAAAACAAATAAATAAAACTAAAGTAGATTTTAAGATTTAAACAATGATATGAAAATATCCAGGGTTGTGAATCCTACCAATATTCTTATAAAGATGAGTTGATTATCTTGTGTTTGTGTAATATGTCAGTTTATTAACCTGGAACACGACGTTATGCAAAAGCCTCTTCTGATGGTCAGATGCAAACACCCAAAGTAACCCAATTAACTATATTCCTATGTTAATTAAGAAACTCTGAATTCATTAAGTTTAAGTTCTAATTATGGCTACATACACCCGACATGTATATTCCTATCCTAGAAGGAAATCTCTAAGGTGATTGTGAGATCGTGAGCTATTGAGTTTACGGCTAAACCTAAAATCCCTTTTCCAATTTCATTTTAAGTTTACCTAATCAATTGTAGGAAACACTTTCCTTGTGCAGCGGAAACGGCTTAGGCACACAGATCGGACTTGAAAATTTTTTATGCCCTTCTCACCAAGTGGCCGAATCTGACCAGCAGTACCACTGAAGTTATGCTATTGTTTTGAACAAAAAACAGCCATGAAACAGCCCCGGAACAGTCCTTGAACAACCCCAAAAAGCAGTGCAAAAACCATACTGTTTTGGACACAAAATGTGCTCAAACCATAACTAAAACAGTCCATTATTTTCGTGAACTGCAGTGAAGTTTTCAGGTCTGATTTTTCAGAGAAAAACAGCCCCAACACAATCCCAAAAGTCCCCTATGTGTTTCCCAAAAATTCCGGATTGATACGAGATCAAACCGAGCCCCGAAACACCCAAACTAGTGCTCGACAGTGGGCAAAAATCCACCTCACTGCCGTGAGTTATATTAGATGGAAATAATAATTTTTGGTTCAACACCGCAAAGTCTTCCGAGCTATATCTCGTTACCAACAGATACTATTGTGGGCTAGACTCACAAGTTTAATCCCTAAACCTTTTAGAGATTAATGTCACACACAATTTTGTTTTATTTTTCTTCTTTGTTCTTCTTTTGTTTTCTCAACAATTTGAGAGGATTTTGGAGAAGGAGAAAATGGAGGCTAGGGTTAGAGAATGAGAGATCTCTCAAAAAGAAAAATCAAATTTTCTTTTGTACTTAGGGTTATTAATTTCCAAAATTAACAAACCTTTCCCCTCATCTCCATAGGAATTTCGGCTAACACGTGTGAAATCAAAAAATTTTTGTAACATCAATATTTACTTTCCTTAATGGAAAAGATGTTACAAAACAAAAGGTTAAATGGCTATAAAAAATTGTAACTTCTAAATTAAATCCAAGGGTTTCCAAAACCCAAAATTGATTAATATATGAGGGAATAACTCTTATTCCTATATTAACCAACTACCGTTTGATTCGATCAAGGAATTTAGATTAATAGTTAATCATTCATTTGTGAGTGTGACCCGTCGTTTCAGGACCCTTGGACTTAACTAGTGAAGTGCCGCCGTAGGGTAGGTCAGTTCACTAGATACATCTAGAATCCATATCCTCTCGGAATCCAAACCTGATATTGACCCAAAATGGACACCATCCGTAGGGGGATGAAAGTAAAGTCATCTCGAGGCACCTTTTGAATCTCACGTTTTTGGATTAATAACAGAGATCGCGGGATATACTGTCTTATATCCCTCTCCCACTCACTAATTTGAGTTTAAGGTTTCTATTTATAAAATATCTAATATTTTAATTTAACTAGTGTGAATAAATTTATGGCGGCTAAATCATAACTCTTATTTACACTAGTACACCATTAGTGACCTAACCAATTTTAACTCTTAAAAATTGTATCATTAATTTCCATTAGTCTCTACTAATTGTATTACTCAATTAAACTAATTTAATTAGAGTGATATTAGTGACCTATTATATTTTAACTTTTAAAATACTAGAACAAAAATAGGTTTAAAAATTTAGAATCCTAAAATGATCAAGATTTATATTAAATTATTTAATTAATCTTAGTACGTTATAAAATCCAATGGTGCGTGGAATTGTATCCCGAGTGCAGACCACATTACCGTCCATTCAGATTCGGCTATGGAATTTATGTCTGGGTTTCCATCCTATATACCAATGGAATTTATTATGCAATTATTAAGCCCAATATATTAGAATTCAAATTTTAAACCATAAAACCAATTAATCCAATTAATTGTTTTTCCATGCATATCATATTCTAATTTAAACATTTTAAATCACATAATATCACATTTCATGTCTATAATGATTATGCATCCAATGGATGTTATGCATGTGAAATGCAAGAGTTGGCACTCTAAGCTATATGACATGTTATTCAAACAATTCGAATTAAACATACATATAACAAAAAAATATTTTGCATTGACCGGGCTCTTATTTTTCCTATACTGATCTAATTAGTACAAAAATACACAAGGCATCCCTTGATCTTCAAATCACGCTCCAAGGTGGTGTTGGCTCTTTTTGCGACTACGGTGCTCCAAATTACAATAATTGAAATTTTTTACATTGGAAAATTAAAATTACAACAATTGCAAAAATTAGCCTTATGGTCTTACATCCCAAAATCAAAACCAACAATAAAATAAGAGCCAGAAAAATTTACGACCAATGTAAAATCCATTCATCACATGAAAAATAATAATCATTCATCACATGAATATTATTTTGTGTCTACTCATCTAAACATGCATTTCAATATTTATAATTCATATAAATATATAAAAACAGTAACTTTAAATGAAAAATAAAGGGTTAATAATACTTATCAACCTTGCTCTCGATGCTAATTGTAGGAAACACTTTCCTTGCGCAGCGGAAACGGCTTAGGCACACAGATCGGACTTGAAAAGTTTTTATGCCCTTCTCAATTGGCCGAATATGACCAGCAGTACCACTGAAGTTTTGCTACTGTATTGAACAAAATTCAGCCTCGAAACAGTCCCCGAACAATAGTGAAAAAATCGGACTATTTTGGACACAAAATGCGCCCAAACCACAACCAAAACAGTCCACTATTTTCGTGATCTGCAGTGACATTTTCAAGTCTGATTTTTCAGAGAAAAACAGACCCAACACAATCCCAAAGTCCCTTACGTGTTTCCCTAAATTTTTGGATTGATGCAACATCAAACTGAGCCCCGAAACACCCAAACTAGTGCTCGTCAGTGGGCACAAATCCACCCCACTGCCGTGAGTTATATTTGATGGAAAGAATATTTGGTTCAACACCATAAAGTCTTCCGAGCTATATCTCGTTACCAATGGATACTAGTGTGGGCTAAACTCATAAGTTTAATCCCTAAACTTTTTAGAGATTAATGTTACACACAATTTTGTTTTATTTTTCTTCTTTGTTCTTCTTTTGTTTTCTCAACAATTTGAGAGGATTTTGGAGAAGGAGAAGATGGAGGCTAGGGTTAGAGAATGAGAGATCTCTCAAAAAGAAAAATCAAATTTTCTTTTGTACTTAGGGTTATTAATTTCCAAAATTAACAAACCTTCCCCTCCCATCCATAGGAATTTCGGCCAACACATGTGTGAAATCAAAAAATTTTGTAACATCAATATTTACTTTCCCTAATGGAAAAGATGTTACAAAACAAAATGTTAAATGCCTATTAAAAATTGCAACTTCTAAATTAAATCCAAGGATTTCCAAAACCCAAAATTTAGAAATTACTGACTTAACCTTTCATTTAATTATATCTAATATAATTAAATAACATGTGTTTAAATATCATATATTTAATAAAAAAAACATATATTAACTTTTAATATAAAGTTTCAAGTGTGACAAAATAATATTATTAATCATATTTATACATTGTGAGTATATAATTGGACTATCCAATTATATTAAATCCGCTATAGTATATCGAGCGAGCACGGGGACCAAATGGACCTACGATTCCGAGCTCCAATAATCTCGAAATATTAATTAAGCTCTTAATTAAATATTCTGAATTATTAATTCCGGGTTATTCCACTAAAAATCCGAAGTTGCACTCTCGTTGCCGCATATGGTATATCAAGCCGAATCAAGTCGGTATCCATCGATATAGTCACTACATACGAATTAACCCTTCACGAGTATCTCATAATTAGAGCCGAGTCATAATGTCTGTTATACCCATCTAATTATTTATACCCTAAGTATCATTGATTCTCTAATGAACGATTTATTCATAACTATTATGAATTTTAATCTTTCTATTCGTAATAGAAAGAGTTTAGCGCTCTAACCGTTCAAGTACTGAATCAACCCTTAAGGAAGATACTCATCTACTTCTCGCAAGAAGGAGTGAACTCCATATCTATGTAAAACGTTCCCAGATATATAACAGACCATGCCCCCAAAGTACATAGCTATTGGTCGGGTCTGCTACACCAACCTCACCTTTGTAAATCAAATGACATAACCTGCCATGCAGGAGTTCGTAGTACACTCAGGATTAAGATCAATCCATATATGACTATCTAGTATATCGAAATGACTTTTTTTGTTTAACGATTATTATAAGAATGTCATTTACATCTGGGTCCAGTCCTATATGATCACATCATACAAGGTGCCTCCATTCTCATGTCTCTACATGGACGATCCCAGATCAAGGTCGCCATACAAATATAGAATGGACCGCAACTATAGATAAACCACAAATAAAGTACCCGCTTTGTTTGTTCTCTATGGACTATTTAAGATTACTAACTTCACACTTAAATCTCTTGTGTATGACACTCATACACTAAGTCTGAAGACACATAAGTAATCTAGGGTAATCAAGATAATTTATAATATGCGAAATTTAAACAAACACTTTGATAAATGAAAAATGCATCATTTTATTTCAAAACATATAAAGTCGTTTACATTACATGTAGCTCTAGGGCATACATCACAACATCAATCTTATTAGTGGTCAATTAATAAGAAACATTAAGAACTGTACTCAATAAATAAACCAAAACATCACATAAGACATAAGAAAATTGAACTTATTAAATCGTTGATATTGCTTTTCATCACAACCCTAGACAATGTATTTAGTTACAATACATATCTAGGACTACCAAAGACATAAATAAACAAAACATCATACAAAAAGTTGAAATAAAATAATGAAATAAAATGCTGGGGGTTAAGAGATCCACTTTTATTATTTCAAATCTAGAAATCTTTTTTATTATAATATATAAATTTGCATTATATTTCCAACCGATCATATAGGCGGTATCCTGATTAAGTAAGATTTTAATTAATTCCAACTGATCATAAAGACGATATCCAATTAAGTCAGGTTAAAATTAATTTAATTAAGTCCAACCAACCATAAAAGCGGTATCCAATTAAGTCAGGTTTTAAGATAATTTATATATTATAAAATAAGGGAGATTAATCAAAATTATCAAAATAAAACTTTCACCTTTTCACCCCAGCAGAAAGAAGTTATCTACTCATGCTTTAAGTAAAACAAACAAAGTTTTATTACTAAAATAAAAATTAAATATAAGAAAACTGAAATTAAACAAACAAGATACTCTCTTCTTAGTATTCTAAGAAAATTCCTCAGAAGAAAGTATGGAGAATTCCTCTGATTTAGGCTGCTATTTATAGGCTTCAAAACAAGCGCGTGTCGCGACGCGCCAAGTCCTATGCGTCGCGACGCTTGCTACAGTAAATGGCGGCTGTCGGCCGACCGAATTATTGTGTCGGTGTCGCGACGCGTGAAGGCTTGGGTGTCGCGACGCGTGCTACAGTGATGACATAAGCGATGACATGTGTCGACAGATGAATTATTGGCCCGGCGTCGCGACGCGTTGAGGGTTGGGTGTCGCGACGCGTGAATAATAAATTTCTCATTTTGCCATTTTTCATCCGTTTTTCACCGTTTTAGCCCCGATTTGATTCCAATGAGTCCTGATATTTTATTTATCTACAAAATAAACACAAACACATCAAAGCGTTCATAAAACTCGAGAAACTATATAAAATATTAAGTAAAAGGGGCTGTAAATATTGATATATTTTTTTGCTCATCAATGCTCATAAAAAAACTCTAAATACAATAAGTCGTTTTTGCATGTTTTATGATACATCAATCCAATGACAAGTCACACCTATGTATGAGTGTGTTTGTCAATGGTCACTCCAAATATCAAAACAAATATAAAGACGACCTTTAATATCTTTAAACACTTCATTTAAAATAATTTTACCATCTTTGTATAATTTAAAAATTTATCGTTTTTTGTATTTCTATGCATTTTACAGGTAACATGATTTAAAGCATTCCGAACATAATTAGTAAAAGTATTTTTTCAACAAAACTTAAAGAAGATGTCTCATACAAGTAAATTTAGTAAATTCTTCTCTATTTTTAACATCATAATATTTAAATAAATATTAAATAACTCGTACCTCTACTAGATGAAGCGTACATGCCCATTTGAGTTTGTGTTGTATCAAGTCCAATTTCAGCGACATGATGTCTATCCAAGTGCTTGTTCATATTATCATAGCCGCAAGTAAATTTGTAAGATACACCACAATATTTGCATATTGCTCATGGACCTTCATTTTCAGTCTCGACCAAATGAAAATGAATTTTGAAAATATTAGAAGATCAAGACTTAATTTCTCTTCTCCGTATATCGATACTTTGACTGCTCTATTGGGTTGACACATTGGATATAGTGTCTCAAATGAGCTTGCCATTTTTTGCTAATATTGAAGAATTGCAAAATTAAATCAATAGGAGAAATTGAAGATGAGAAAATTGAGAATGAGAGAATTAAAGAAATTGAGAGAATTGAGAATTTGTGTGTTGAAAAAATGAAGTATATGACCAATATTTATACATTTTGAATTATTTGTGTGATACCTAAATTGCCCATTAAACTAGCCGTTTTATTAATGTTATTAAGAGTAATTTAATAATTAAATTTTTGAAAAAAAATTAAAAAATTAAGGCAGCGGGAGCCTTTGCTCCCTGCTGCCTAAGGCCCAACGGCTAGCATGAGCATGCTGTATAACGGCTACTAGCCGTTAGGATAAACGGTTCAAACCGGAACTGTACGATTCCGATTTGAATCGTGGAACCGTACGGTTCTGGTTGGAATTGTGGAACCGATTGAAAACGATTTCGGTTCAAACCGTTGGAACCGTCTGATTCTATTCGGTTCGATTAGGGTAGAACCCTAACCGAACCGAACAAATTCAGTTTCAGTTCTAATTTCGAAATCGGAATTGATTGGAACTGGAATCGGCCGGTTCTTACCGGTTCAGTTTTAATTTCGAATCAAAATCGTGATCGGTCTATATGCCCAAATCTTTTGTTGGGGAATAAAAGAAACAATTATTCCAAAGTTCTACGGGAGCTGCCCCAGAATAAAATTTGACCTGCCTACAGCTGGCTATTTAATATTGAACAAACTTTGCATCATGCCGAAAAGAAAGGCAATGATTTTTTATTATTTTTTAAAAAGCAACTAATAAAAATTTAAATAAAATAAAATCCCCTAAAATAATAGAGTACCACTCTTGAAGCACAAAGTACAACGCTTTATTTTCATTAAAATTATTTCTTACGCAAAGAATATTTTATATATATTTTTGTTAAAAAAGGCAAAATAATACTAAAAAGATTAAAAGACGCTCTTTTAATTTTCATATTTCAGTTTTTTAGCTGAAGAAATAAAAATCCAAGCTCAAGGTCTTCCTTTCTCCTCCAGCCATGAGTCTCTTCGGCCTCGGAAGGTGATTCTAAATATTTTAAATCTCTCTGAAGATTCAATTAATTTTCAATTTTCTCGTTGATAGAATTTCGTTTTGCATTTATTGAAAGCTGATCAGATCTGTAAATTATCATGTGATCAACATATCATTTGGCTTTTAATTATATGTAAATGTCCTGTATTTTTTTTCCTTATTTATGAGATCGTATTTATAGTAGAAGAAATGAGAAAATATGTTAATAATTTAGATTTTATTTAGTTGTTTATAACCAGAATCCTCTCTGATCTTGATTTATTGTTGAAATGACGACTCTTATTTGAATCGCTTGTTTTTAATTGGAATTGATGTTTATATCAAGCCTTAAAGCCAATTGATAATTGAGTAATATGTAACTGTTTAAATATCTTTCGTTAACCTCTGTAACTCTGTTGTTAAATAATGATATGGAATACATTTCTAATGTATAGGAGGTAGTAGGATTTAGAAATATGCAAATAAGTGTAAAGTAAATGGTTACATCGTTGAATTTAATTCTTGCATATGGATGCGGGGAGAATATGAAGCCATGTACAATTTGTAGGAAGTGAAGTTACAAATGAGTCCATGTAGTAATACATTGATGCCTTGTAGAACTTTGTCATCCATCTCTGTGAGTTGATGATTCTTGCTTTATAAATTGTTTTGAAACAGAAATCAGCGGACATTTCGCCCGAAAAAGAGTGCACCCTCAGGGAGTAAGGTTTGTACTCTTCATGCTATTAGTTGCTTCTTGCTGCTTTGATTCTTGTTGGAATATGATGTGAAATGTGATATGAGCGAGCCTCTCCATTGTATTACAATATTCTTATTATGTTTCCTTTGCTGAACATACCGAATTTTTACTATAATGGTTGAGAATTTGGTGGTTTGACTTGTGTAATGAATACTTGACATAAATTACTTAAGACTCGGTATTTGGTAAAATATTCTTAATTCTATCCTTGGAATTGAAGCGCCCTGCTTGAAAAATTAGCTTTTATAGAATTTACTCTGCAAGCCACTAACGAATTACACATTTGAAAAATCATTGGTTAATGTTTAAACATGTTACTGTGGAGCTGAGTGGATGTGATTTATAAGGCTTAAATGCTGGTAAGCTTTGAACTTTTGATGGTGTATGGACATTATGTTGGTTTCTAATTTCATAAGCATATTCATGATCACCTCTGTATATTTGAAAAGGGCTATGATGTTGAGGAATTGAGCAACTAATAGAGTATTGAACCATTGTATATGTTTGGCATGTTACGCATGTATACTCATGAAACGCATTTATCATCAGAATTTAGCCTTAGGAAGGTGAAAACAGGATCTACATTTAATATAATCATGGGAAAAGGACATTTACTCCCCCCGAGTTTGAGAAAATTAATAACTTTTTATTTTTGGCACGGGGGACGGGTCTTCAGGTCTGACTTCTCGATATTGATCTTAAATTTAGCACTTGTAGCATGGTCCTGCTATGTTAAAAATTTCCTCAATAATTGATGGCTGTGTTTTCGCATTTTTATCTCTTTCGGCCTTTCAATTTTGAATTTTTACTAATCATGAACTTCTGCTGCAGGGTGCACAGCTTAGAAAACACATTGATGCCACCCTTGGTAGTGGAAACTTGAGGGAAGCAGTAAGACTTCCCCCTGGAGAGGATCTAAATGAGTGGCTTGCTGTCAATAGTAATACCCTTTTCTCTCACATATACATATTACTATATTACATTGAATTCTCTATGAAATGGACTGCCCTAACGCTATAATATGCATTTAAAGAAAATAAAAATGTTAAGAGATTCTTTATGAAATGTTTTAAAACCAATTTTTATCTATTCATAAATGATTGCAAGTCTTCTTTGTTAAATTAGTTTCTGAAATAAGGTTGTTGGATTTTTCAATTTCAGCTGTGGATTTCTTCAACCAGGTAAATCTGCTCTATGGAACCCTAACAGAGTTCTGTACTGCTGAGAACTGTCCTACAATGACTGCAGGCCCCAAGTATGCGTAGTAAATAAATTGCTGCATTCATTTTCTTTTATACATAGCTCATAAGTGCTATTACAATATATTGTCCTGTCTTTAACCTTTTCTCATATCATCAATGGCATTTTAAAAAAAAATTAGCATTTCCTTCTAATCATTTGGTTGCCTTTTATAGCTGTTAAGAAATTTATTTTTTCTCCATAAACTTTTAGGAATGCATGGATGCTCACCTGTTTATATAGTTAAAAAGGCTTTATTCCTTTTTCCATTTGTTGTGTTTTTTAATTTGAAAACTTGGAAATCAAATGAAAACCCCAAAAGAATATGTATTGGTTTGCCATAGATGGTCAATTTTGAATGGTTTGAGGATCCTTTCTCTGACTTTGGATAAGTATTATGTGCAATATTAAGAATGCACAGCATATTATACTCTGAGAAACACGAAAGGAATTTTATAATATGTTGTATGCTTCCATGTGTCTTCCCATCTGTATTAATGTTGAGTTTGTATGAGCTTTACGTTAAGTATTCAATGAGTAAACTTTTGACTTGTTAAAATATATGCATAAATCTTGTTTCTCCCTTTTGAAATAGTCTAAAAGTAAGGTTGATTTGCAAAATTCAAGTTTAATCCACACGTATTTTTTCATTTTTTTTTTTGTTTCCCTGGTTGTAACTTGTAAGGTGCCAGTTATATTTAACTCTTTGCTTGACTTATTCAGATTAAAATAAATATTTCATTGTTTGATTAATGTATTATAACTATGTTTTTAGCTTCAATGCTTCAATAATTTATCTCTTCTTAGACTTCATGACTGATAAAGATGGGAAACTTAACAGGTATGAATATAGATGGGCAGATGGTGTGCTAATCAAGAAACCTATTGAAGTATCTGCTCCAAAATATGTTGAATATTTGATGGACTGGATTGAGTCACAGCTTGATGATGAATCCATATTTCCTCAAAAGCTTGGTACATACATCACGGCGTTGGTTTTCTTTATTCTTTAGTTTCTCATGATAAGGTTAAAGGCACTGTTTAGGGAGGGAAAAAATGGACTATTATGTGTATGTTGGGATTATATATTATTACTGCAACCACTATTTAGATTTGGCCTGGCAGCTGTACGTATTATTTAGTACCTCATGATAAGGTTAAAGATACTGCTGTTTAGGGAGATAAAATGTGGACTATAAGTATATCTGTATATGCTCAGAATATTTTTATTATTGTCTCTGCTAATTGTACAACTACTACTGATTTTGTAGGAACTCCATTTCCTCCCAATTTTAAGGAGGTCGTGAAGACTATATTTAAAAGATTGTTCCGTGTTTATGCCCACATTTACCACTCTCACTTCCAGAAGATTGTGAGCCTCAAGGAGGAAGCTCACCTGAACACATGCTTCAAGCATTTCATACTCTTTACCTGTGTAAGTTTTCAAATCATTTAAACTCTAGCAGAGACCAGATTGTGTGCCCTTTTTATATAGTTGCCAAAACCTAAGATATACTTTACCATATTCTTTCTGTCAATTAGGATTTTTGTATTGCTTAATTCTGAACTGAGATGTTTCATAACTCGGCTATTTCTAGTCATTAATGTGAAAAACTTTACTCCTCCTTGGGTTTAGAGTGCCCCTTTCCTGCATAGTGAGAAATATCAACTGTGATATTGTTCATCATAGTATATGAGTTGGTCTTTTTTCAGGGGCTTATGAATTCAGATTACCTGGATCTTGACATTAAAGGGAATATTCTTGAAAAAGTATTGATTCTGTGTCTGCAGTAGGAGTTCTTTCTGTCGCTATGTAACAATTTTATTGTACTTCGAAGAAATTGCCTAATTTGCAATTTTGCATCACTAGTCATGGTCAATGTATCACAAGTTGTTTAGACGATGTAAATAAATGAAAAGGCAGAGCAGAAATTTGATTTAGGTTGGTCATGTGTCAAATCCGTATTGGTACCAGATAACATGTTACTAGTTTAATGTTCAATTTTCCTTTATGTTTTCGCCATATCAGATTTTATTTTTTATTATTTTTTTTTTGCATCGTAGCAATGCAAGTTTTAATGTAATAAGGTATACACTATATTGAGCTTATTGATTATGTGTGCAGGAATTTGGTCTAATTGACAAGAAAGAGCTCGCACCACTTCAAGAGCTCATAGATTCCATTATTGTTCCTTACTAAATATGGGGTCGGCGAATTGCAAGGTGATATTTTACTTTAGGAATATGTAGTAAAACCGAATAAATTGTCTATGGCTACTATACTTTTCTATCGCCTTTGTTGTTGTTCCTGTGATGTATGCTTGTATTTTTAAACTTGGCACAGCAATTTTCGTTTGCAATGTATGAAGAACATGGGGAAGCCCGTTGAGTAGCCTAGACTCGGATGCTCTGTTTGCAAAAATGGCAAAGCAGCCCTAGCTTGTTACTTGTGTTGCTGGTTACAACAAATACATTCAAGGAAAAAAGTTTTGTTTTGTGTTTGTTATTCCTTTTTCTCCACTTCTATTAACTTTATCTATTTATTTATTTGAAATTTAAATTTTTAGTTAATTTTTGTTTTAAGGGGATTGATCAACATTGGCAACCTCTTCTCCCTTTTTCCTATTTCAGTCAAAAGAGCCACCATCATCAAATGGAGACCGACAATTTTTCCAGGCACTTGCATCATTTATTTTTATGCTCTTGAAGATTCTTCTTTCTCGGCAGTCTTTCTGTAAGATAAAGAGATTAGAAAATTGATAGATTAACAAATAGAGATTAGAAGGTAATGCATTGCTTAGCGACTCACCCAAATCAACTTAGCAAATCAAATCAAGAACTAGCTGGCTAAAAATTAAATCAGTTCAAATAAAATTGTGGGCGCATTAAGAAATTACACAAAAAATAGTATAATTATTAACATAAAATTACTATAAGACAAACAATATATAATTAGGGGACAAATAATTTTATTTGTTTTTTTTTTATTGCTCGTGATAAAATTTTATGGATCTATCATTTTTGCCTTGAGAAATCCCATGAGATCAAAAGAAAATGATTTATGAAAACATAACACCAAACCGGGCTTTTTAATTCATTCTTTTCTAGAAAATTGTTTTAAACTATGGAACAAACCCTCTAGGCATCTAAAAATAGTCATCATCATCATCATAATTCTGAATATTATGATCCTGTAATTAAGTTAAAAACGATTCCTCTAATGATTCACTTTGAGCAGCAGCAGCACATTATCATCATCATCATCATTCTGAATAATATGATTTTGAAATTAAGTAAAACGTTTCCTCTAATTATCGTCTTTCAGAATCATGGCTTGAAAGAATTAAAAAGGCATCCATGTAACCTCTAGCAGCAAATGCATAACAACGAAACCTGTAAAACCACAAACAGCAGCAACTGCAGACATTCCAATGAAGAATGCAACATATGCCATGGACATTAAATTTGTTATTATGGGAATATATCTCTCTCACTGTCCAAAAATGCGATCCTATCTTTTACAATCGACAATATTCGATAAATGCACATCAGATAGATTTTCATGCTCACCCAATCTATATGCTTTCTTGGGAAGCCACTAAACAAATTTAGTACAAAGGTAAGTTTATTAGATACCCTAATTCAATCTCGATCTAATGCATCCTGAACAGCGTGCAAGCTTCTAAGATCAGAATGCTCATATCTTGAAGCTGCAAAAATGTAAGATCCCACAACTCCAACAAGGACACTGAAGACCATGGCAAAGAGTTGGAAGTTAGCTAAAAACTCGCCTCGAACCTCACTGTCTGTTGAATGACAAGAGATCCCAGTTTCCTTGAGCAGACAGCCATCTGGCATCATAGGGCCATAAAGAGTGAAGGCGGTCTGATAGAACCAGAGGCCCTGGAGAGTAATAGCGATCCCATTACACACATCAACTGGAAAGCTGGTTGGAAAGATAGCTCCAGCAACAGAGGATAAGACACAAAGTGCAATCAAGAAGACGAGGAGGAGGTGATAGTATCCCTCAAGACCTTTATGTGATGTTGAGTGAAAGTAGAACAGTAGATACTCTCCGCAGAATGCTGTGGCAGCAATCAAGCAAAGGGATTCTTCAGGCAAGGGAAGAAATCTGAGCAAAAAAACATCACCGAAAAGACAATTAGCTATGAAATATGAAGCACAAAACCTTCAATAATCTACTCAAAAGGGCTTTGAATCATATAATAATAAGAAATAAATATGGAAGAATCGATTAAATATCAGCAGAGATTCATGAAAATCTCAACTAGGCTTCATATCGAAACTTTTTTCCAAGTTCACATTTTCTATTTCACATACTACGACCTATGGCACCTCTGACCTCTACAAGTTATTTTATCTCATCCTCCTCCATTCTTGCACTCAATGAAATCCTATAACTCTTTTTGGAAATTATAAGCAGAGTAACCAGTTTACAGTTATCATATAGTACTCCTCTGCATCAGATACGCTCTTTCCGAAGTCAGATTAACAAAGCCTAAAGAAGTACCCAACATATAATCTCATACAAAATTCACACAAATGGGTGACTTCATAAGCACATAAGTAAATAAAAAATCAGTCACCAATCTATTACAGTCTGAAAACTAGCTATCCCTTCAGATTTAAACCAAAAATGAGTGGATTGGCCCATTTCTCCAGTATAACTACCATAAGTCTAAAAAATAACTAAGCATAAACGAGGTTTTAAGCCCTCTTAAGTACTAAATAACGCCAAGTGCACTAAATTGTGCTCTCTCTTTTTTGTCTATCCAGCAAAGAAATGGGGGCTTCTTCCTATATACTTTCCTCATCTAATATAAATTATGAACAGATACCTTTTACAAGTAGTAATAATAAAAGCAATATTCCTGATCCCATCTCAACTATAACCCACGAGTGATCAATTTAGCTGCTCCTAGAAAAAGATCGAAAAAAGCTTCTTGTTTCTAATTAAAGAAACTAATACATGATGAAAAGAGGAAAGTAACCAACCTCGTTTTCTCAGAGAGCAGAGTGACAACACCGAAGATAAAAAACATGAGAAGCATCCCCGAATGCTCGAAATCATTCATATGATGTGGGTTCAAGACTCCATTGACAAAAAACTTGAGATGGGTCGAATACAAAAGCTCAATACACATATCAATGAAAGCACCAATTGCAACCACATAAAGCTCCAAGTATTTGAGCTTACCATCAAAACCAGGAACCGGGGTCCAAACCCTGACCCGAAATGACTTGGGGTTCGACACGTGTCGAACCACAGAGCTCCATATGTGCCACACACCGACTACAAGAAACAGTGTCCCTGGTAAAGCATGTCCTTTAAAAGATCCCATTTCTTTTATGCCCTAGGCTAAGCTATGCTGCTTCCTGAATCAATCAGTTGTTTCTGACTTTCTGTTTCCAAGAGAAAACCGATTTAGTTAAAGTAATTTCTTTAAATTAAATGTGGGACTTTTGTGGCAGACTTTTTTGAAAATAAGCAAAGGGTGGCTTTCTAAAAGAAAATTCACGAGATTCATTAAAAAATTTCTAGTCAGCACAAGTATTAATTGATTTATTCAACAAGAGACTGCAAATTACAATAGAACCCATTAAAATTTTACGAAGGTCTGCAACTTGAAAAAATAAATCTTTGCTCTTTCTTAGATAAAGTGATGTTTTTTTTCTTTAAAAAAGGCAAGTGCTAATAAAAGGTACGATTGTAATTGAATATATCACTGCACTTACAAGATTTGATTGAACTGGGGATGCATATCATTATATGATCCAAAAAGCCATGTTTTTTCTTCAACAAACTGAATATTATACGTGGAAGTTTTTTTTAAAAAAAATGATTGTGTGTGATGAAGGTGGTGGGGATCTGAGACGGCCACCAAGTCTGAAAAAGAAAATTAAAAAAAGTGACGGAAATTATAATACAATCATTTTTAAAAAATTATTATAAATCAGGCGTTGCATGTGTAATACGTCTGACACTGTCCTCTTCTCCCACGTTCCTCGAATAAAAAAAGTCAAAACATATATCCGTGTGAGATCTCACCGTCGGATTAGTAGGCGTCTTTATAATTTGTTTCTATTTTATCAAAATTGTATAAAAAAAGGTAATTTACATTTTAGTCTTTGCTGTTTGGTGAAAATACAAGTGAAATTGGAAATTTATAAAGATAATCAATTAAATCCATTACAAATATATCAGATAGGTCCTTCTACCGACATTGACCATTGCTATTATTTGACATCTTACTGTGGTATGCTATAAAGAGAGGTATATTGCACGTGTAGCGGTCAACCTTTGCTCTTGGGGTTATGATTGAGTGATATTTAAAGATTTTTTTTTTTTTTTTTTTGATTTTTGATCATCCAAATTTAAATTTTGAGAGAAATAAATGATATAAAAATTATTTGTGTTTTATCCACCTCCCTAACTTAAAAAGAGAGGAAAAAAAAGTTAAATCATTCGACCTGTTGCTAAAATAAGAGCTTTAATATCTCCAGATCATGCAAAATCTAAATTTAATTCGCTCTTTAACATTACCAAGCTCTCTTCAAAGCGATCCTGCAATGATAAGGTTGTTGGGATTTTACGCGATGGAAGCGTATGAATAATTAATCATATTTCATCTTAATATTTTATTCGATATCAAATAACGATATAAATAATTTAGAAAATAACTCGAAATTTTTACGAAAATGTTTTTTTTTTTTCATAAAATAGCATAAAAAAATATTTACGACCGAACCGACCAACAATACCACACAAGTGACAGGGCTGCCTAGGTCAGCTCCAATAGTACTTGGGCAGTTCATGTGCTGTCCGAACAGTGACCCATTCACTGTTTGGGTTGCCGATACCTGATTAGCTCAAAAGTTACCCGATAACGTCGTTTTTCACCGTTTTCACGTATTTTCACTCCGAAATAATTTCAGGAAATTATTCTAATGCCCAGTACACATCCAATACATTTAAACATCATATTTTTTATTACAAAAATTCTGAATTTTTCATACCTGAAACAGAATATGAAATTAACATTTTTCATGCTTTAATTTAATTTTTCTTAACATTTATCTAATTAATCACAACACTAATCAAAGCCTCCACAAAATGAAGAATTCAAGAACAATTATAGGTATTATTAGAGTGGTCATAACACTTTAAAATAACAATTCGTTATCAAAGAATCTAAAAAAAGCTTACTTTATACTAATTAAGCTTATTAGCTTCCTTAAAAATATTACACATGCATATACCCATTTTCAAGCATCCATCAATCTCATCACATATACAATAGAGTAGAAAAACAAACTCACATCATATGTTGAGTTTTAGAACGATAGAAATAATTTCTAGTTTAAAGAAAGTGAGAAAATACCTTATTTCTAAGTTTTTCTTTTATTTTGCTCTAACAATTTTTCTCTAAAAAATTCTCTCCTTTTTATGTTTTTGTAAACTTGAACTTATGAAGCAAAAAACCTTTTATACTTCATCCTTGCTTGGCCGAAAATTTATGGGAAATTTTTGTCAATTTTAGTTTGCAAATTTAATCTAATTAAAGAAGCAAAACTCATTTAATAGCAGTTACCTTTATTAAAGTTAATAGCCATGCGTAACCAATTACAACAAGCCATTAATCTAGCAAATGATGACATTAGATATATTATTTTTATTACTTAATTATTTAGTAATTAAATAATTAATTAATATAAATGTCTATATACATATATATATATATATATTATTTACAATAAATAATTAAATACATATATAATGACAAATGTCAAAATTGATGGAGTTGGTGCTTGGAGTGTCAATCCGAATTGTACATTTTATATTTATTAATAAAATAACTACATTTTTCATTTCATACCTTATTAATGATATTGTTATTATGCGTATTAGATTGATGTATAGATATGCTAAGAATGACATCGACCTTATAATAGTCTTGACACTAGGTGTAAAATATTCTTAAAGTAAATATTTATAGTCGTCGGTTTTGGAATACGGTCGAATTCCTATAACCTAGAAGACTAACACATGTCGTATATTGGAATTGGAGTTCCAATGGTTTAACCCGATGTACCATGAGTTTTGGAAACTCGTATAGACGTGTGGGTATTCGTTGAAGCGAATACTGAATAACTCATAAGTGATTCCTAATAGTTGGAAGTATACATCACCGTCAATACGAATCTTCTCGAGTCGAGTAGCATATGTAATCATTTGACTATAGGATATCATTGATTTTGTGTGAGATCTTCCACACTTTGATGTCATGTATGTCAGAAACATTTCATGGTCTGGCCTCTAGATGTTCGTCGGGTGTGGACCGATGCACTCAGTAATCAAGTGCGAAGCAAGATAAGATCCATCGGCTCGTATGTGTACCATAAGGGGTTTATGTATCCATGTGAGTAAAGTCACGATTCTTAAAGACTTTACTTAAAGTAAACTCTTTAAGAATCATGAATTTTGGAATACGGTCGAATTCCTATAACCTAGAAGACTAACGCATGTCGTATATTGGAATTGGAGTTCCAATGGTTTAACCCGATGTACCATGAGTTTTGGAAACTCGTATAGACGTGTGGGTATTCGTTAAAGCGAATACTGAATAACTCATAGGTGATTCCTATAGTTGGAAGTATATATCACCGTCAATAGGAATCTTCTCGAGTCGAGTAGCATATGTAATCCTTTGAATATAGGATATCATTGATTTTGTGTGAGATCTTCCACACTTTGATGTCATGTATGTCAGAAACCTTTCATGGTCTGGCCTCTAGATTTTCATCGGGTGTGGACTAATGCACTCAGTAATCAAGTGCGAAGCAAGATAAGATCTGTCGGCTCATATGTGTACCATAAGGGGTTTAGGTATCCATGTGAGTAAAATCACGATTCTTAAAGACTTTGGCCAAAGCCGATCACCTAGGGTGGATCGCATCAGTTGTAAAGAATCGTGGACATGTCGACATGAGATGTGCGCCTTGGAAACTTGACGGTGTATTATATATTTCCTAAGCACAACTTGGATAGCCTACGACGGAAGGATTGTTAAACATATGTGATGACCTCGACTTGTATAGTTCAGAAAGGTCGTTCGTGTTCTTCGCGAATTCGTAGGTGGTCGAATTACTGTGGATGCTGGATTTCGGCCGAGGTCCACAATCAGAATTTGTAGGTTGGGGGCATCAGCGATCCTGCAAAACAAAGGTAGAGTGAGCGGGAGGAGACTCCCCACCGGTGTGGTGGGTGCCGGGGGCACTCCGACGCTCA